>CM069934.1:5996777-6172318 GCA_036172225.1 Cryptocoryne crispatula var. balansae
AGAGGAGAGTGCTCCGACACTCGCTCGATTTCGAAAGGGGCTACGGCCCGAGTATCGCCGAGAGCTATTTCGTCGCAGCGTTGTTACTATCGAGCATGCCTATGAGGTTGTCGCGCAGTACGAGCGCTCGAGGCATTATTCGACTATCCCGCACGCACTAGGCCTCCCGCTCACGTTCGTGGAGACACCCGGCCCCTTGCCCGCCCCGCCCGCGCCCCTCCCCGTCGGGTTTCAGAGTTGCCGCCCTCGCCCACCCCCTCCTTACCCTACTAGAGGCGCAGGATTGTCGCCCTCGCAACCCTCCCCTCTTACTTCCCTCTTCCTACTGCCCCCCGTGGGCCGCTCCTCCCCTCTCAAACCCGAAGACGCGGGCAAGGCCCCTACGGTCGTTGGAGAGTCCTCGCGTCCCATACCTCGCGGGAATCGTTTTGCTGCGGGCAACCCGGGTACACGCGCGCTCAATGCCCCTACTCTCTCTCGCTCAGATGGCCAGATTCCCCCTCACCCCCACCGAGGAGTTCACTTACGTGGGCCGACCCTAGCCTCGTCTGATGAGTTCCACGGGGAGGATGTGATTTCACTCGACGCACCTCCCACTATTCCCGCCGTGATGTGAGGAGAGTTCACTTGGGATAGTTCACCGTGTTTTCACACATGCACCGTCCCGAGCGATGATCGGCGTCGTACCACCATCTTCCACACTTACTTTCGGCTGGGGGAAAGGCATGCAAGGTCATTATCGATGCCGGAAGTCGCATTAATGCCATTTCCGCTCGTCTGTTTCTCATGCTCGGGGCTCGCTCGTCGGCGAATCACCCTCACCCCCTACCGAGTGTCCCGGGTGGACTCCACTTCCATACCACTATACCGGGTGCTTGGTGCCTCTCCATTTCCCTCCCTACTTCCGGGGAGATTTGGTGCGATGTTCTACCCACGGAGGTCGGGAGTATCATCCTCGCCGCCTTCTCGCTATTTGATGCGGACGCGACCCTATGGTCGATCCAACACGCGTGTCTTCGAACACCAAGGCTCCGGCGCATCATTCTCTCTCCTTCTCCCCTCCGGTTCCAAAATATGCCGTAACTCGCCGCTCCTCTCCTTCGGCGGCTCGCCTCCTTCACCGGCCCCGTCGACAACCGTGGTCCCTTCCCCTCTACCGCTTCCATCAGCCCCCCCCACTCCTAGTGTTGGTGGTACCCCGTGCCTTGTCACTTCTCCTTCTAACACCCACGAGAGAAGCCCTGCGGTGTGTCCTATGCATCTACCACCTCCTGCTCGACTCCTACACTTGGTCAGTCATCACGAATTCGAGCATAGCATTCGTAAGGCACCCGTATTTGCTGTGGTCGCTCGGGAGGTTCATTCTGAGCCTAAGGCCCCGCACCCGCCCGAGGTTGACACACTCTTGCAAGAGTTTAGCGATGTATTCTCGAGGATCTCCCCATCGAGTTACCTCCGACGAGGATATTCAAGATGCTATCGACCTTGTACCCGATCCACGCTCCCAAACCTACCTCATTATCGTACGGATCCCTCGTCTCACGAGGAACCGAGGAGGCAGGTTGAGGAGTTGCCGAGTCGTGGGTTTATTCGGGAGAGCTCGAGTCCTCGCGCGGTGCCCGCCCGGGCACACCCAAAAAGGACGGCCACGGCGGATGCGTGCTCGATTACCGGGCCATTAACCGGATTACCGTCAAGTACTCGGTTTCCCATTCCCCGCTTGGACGACACGCTAAACATGCTCGCGGGATCCACTATATTCTCCAAGATCGATCCGAAGAGTGGCTATCACCGTGTCCGCGTCCACCAGTGATGAGGAAGAGCAAATTTTCAAGCACGAAGGACGGGCTGTACGAGTGGCTAGTAATGCCATTTCGACCGTCCAACGCCCCTAAGACATTCGAGGTCGATGAACCGCATTCTTCGACCATTTATCGGGCGGTTGTGGTAGTCTACTTTCGATGATATCCTTGTTTATAGCCACCGCGCGAGGACCACTTTAGCCACCTTCGGAAGTGTGTCTCACCCTTCGTCGAGAAAGGTTGTATGGAAACCCCAAGAAGCGTGCCTTCGACTTCTTCCATTACCTTCGGTTTCATCGTTTCGGGCCGATGGTGTCTCTGCCGACCCCGAGAAGATCCTACACCACCGAGTGGCCGAGCCACGAAGCATCATATCCGGAGCTTCCTCGGCCTTGCTACTTTCTACCGCAGTTCGCCGAGGGTTCAGCTGGCCGTCGCCCCTATCTCAGATTGTCTCCGCAGGGGTGTCTTTTCATGGGCTAAGGCCGCTGCTTCGGGTTTTAACACCCTTAAAGAGATGATGACGCAAGGACCTATACTTTGATTACCTGATTTCTCTAAGGTGTTTGAGGTCACCGCGATGCTTCCGAGTTGGCATGTGGAGTCCTATCTCGTGAAGGTCACCCTCTCCGGCCTACTTCGGCCGAGAAATTGTCGATGCCAAGTCAAGTACTCCACTTACGACAAAGAACTCTATGCCGCGGTGCGGTGCCCCGAGGCACGGCGGCACTACCTTCTCTCTCAGAGCTCGTCCTCTTCTCCGATCACGCGAGGCACTCCGCTTCCTTCACTCCCGTAAGAGGCTTAACCCTCGACATAGTCGCCGGGCCGAGTATCTTCGCTCTTTCACCTTCGTCCTCAAGCATAAGGCCGGGGCCGAGTCGAGAACCGGGTGGCCGACGTCGAGTCGGCGAGTACTCTTACCGCCGCCGTTAGTGTCGAGGTCACCGGGTTCGAGAGGATCAGGCGAGTATCCCGATTGTCCCGACTTCGGCCCCATTTTCTCGCTCTCCGGGCCTCCGGTCCGTCCAAAGGATTTTAAAGGAATATCTTCTCGCAGACGGCCTATCTCTTCCTAGGCTCCGTGCTTTGCATTCCTCGGACTTCGTTCGAGATTTCCCGATTCGGGAGCTCCACGCCGTTGGTTTGGGCCGGGCATTTCGGCCGTAACAAAACGATCAAACTTCTGCAGCATCGATTTTATTGTCCAAGCCTGAAGCGCGACGTGGCCCGCATTGCTGCCCAAAGGCCGCACGCGCGCTTCGGCAAAGCAAAGAAAACAGAATACCGGTCTTTACACGCCTTTACTCGTTCCGTAGTCCCCGCCGGATGTTAGCATGGACTTTGTCCTTGGTTTACCGCGCACCTTGCGCCGCCACGACTCTATCTTTGTAGTAGTGGACCGATTTTCGAAAATGGCCCATTTCATTCCTCGGCTCCCGACATCCGATGCTTTCGCGGTAGCCCGCATCTACTTTTCCGAGATCGTCCGCTGCTACGGGCTGCCCTAAGACGATCGTCTCTCGATCGCGATGTTCGATTTTACCGCTTATTTCGGAAGACTCTCCCGCATCTCTCGGGGACCAAGCTCAAATTCTCCACGTCTACCATCCCCAAACGATGGCCGACCGAGGTCGTCAACAGGAGTTCAGTGATCTCTCATACGCCTAGTCGGTGACCATGTTCAAGCACGCGGGACCTCATCTTGCCATTAGCAGAGTTCGCATATAATGATTCGGTCAATAGGTCTACGGGATTGAGTCCATTCGAGATAGTCACTTGGCCAAAGGCCTAGACGACCCGTAGATCTCACCCTCCGCCACTAGCCTACCCGCGTGTCGCCTCCGCCGAGTCCCTACCGAGCACATTCGGAGTCCGCATGGTCACATTAGGGCGCCAAATAGAAGTTAGCAATGAGCAAGATAAGCGACATCGCCGATTTCGCACCGACGAGCTCGGGGAGTTCTGTCGGCGACTACGTCACGGTCGTGTTGGGACCGAGCGATTCCCATCCGGGGTCGTCGTTAAGCTCCAAGCCCGAGGGGCCGGTCCTTTCCGAGTGGTAGAGCGGACGGGGGCCACGCTATGTTGTGGATTTGCCTACCGAGTACGGGATTAGCTCGACCTTCAATGTTTCTGATCTAGTAGCTTACCGAGACCCGGCAGCGATCCCAGGTGAGATTACAGACCCCCACCCCATCTCTTCGAGTGACCCCAGCCACGAGCATCCACCTCTGCCCCCTACACCTTCACGACACGAGCAGATCGAGTGTATAATGGATGAGCAGGTTGTGACGACGCGAGCAGGGGCGTACCAACGCTTCCTTGTGCGTTGGAGAGGCCGACCGCCCTCGGAGGACACCTGGCTGACCCGGGCAGTCGCGCAGCGGGGACCCCGACTTGTTGGAGCGTTACTGCAGCGACATCGACCCTTACTCGATGGGGTCGAGTTCCTCCCCACCCGGGAGGATCGCGAGGACACTCGCGCACGCGTCCGGTTCGATCCAGCCCTATGCTTTACCGACGGCGTCGACTTCCCCCCCTCACATCTTTACGGATAGACGATGATCGAGCATATTATTTTATTATTTTATTTTTATTGATTAACTCACGCTTATTTTGAATATTTTCGAGATTCATTTCGAGAGTGGGCTGGGTATATTTACGTATGCACATACGATTGTTGATACGATATACACACAGTGTCTGGGTATATAGAGATATAGTTGGGATTTTTGGGTTTAATTGTTATTTTGCTTGGGGCCTGTATAAAGGCTTCCCCTTTGTAAATATTTTGGTATGATGAATGAAACGAAAGCGAGATGATGCCTCCTCCCGTGACCGTCCCCGTCACCTCCCGTGTTCGACGGGTTCTGCCTCCTCTTCCCATCGCGCGCAGTCCGCAGGTCGTGAGTCCGGCAACACCGCAGGCCGTCTTCGGCGACGGAACCAGCAGCCGGGTTTTGCCTTCTCCCCCATCGCGCGCAGGCACGGAAGACACCAGGTCCCCGCAGCGTAGTCAGTCGGTCCGCAGGCCGTCCACTCGTATCGCGCGCCACCTTCGCACTCCCTCCAGCACAGCGACAAACCGCCCACTCCCCTGGCGCGGTGACGGCTGCAGGGCCCTCTTCTTCCCCGCCCAGCACTGGAATCAGCCGCGCAGCCTCTCTCTGCTCCGAGCCATAGTCCCGCGCAGCAGTCCGCAACGGGAGTGCAGGTTACTGCGGAGGGCCTCGGCGAACAGGCTCCGCACAGATTCTGCCCGTGCTGCAGCCCGCGGGCGCCAAGATCCCCCCCGGCTCTGTTCGCCCAGCTGCAGTCGTCGGACCAATGTTTTATTTAGGTGGAATGGATAGTCGACCTCCCTAGAACGGGAGCGCAGGTGCGTCCTTGATCAGCTGTCGTTGCTTGCTCATTTTCTTATGCACTTATTTGCCGTGTCGATTATGTGAGTTTCGTGCCAATTAAACGCTACGCTGCCTGGTTATTTGTGAGTATGTGAGTTTTGCCTAATTCGGTTAAATTAGATCATTTTCATCGAGAGTCGAATGTCCTAACTCGGTGGCATCCACACATATGTCGTTGGCCCTCCCACTTTGAGGGATCGATCTTCGGGCGCGTTTCTACTTGTACGTAGTCGTTAATCTGGTTATACTACACTCGTTTAGCATATTGGTATATACGCATTGCTGTTTATTGCTAGTTTCGGTTTGGCGCCGGTCGGTCCCGCATCAAAACTGTCAGGAGCAACTTCATTTTTTCAGTTCATTCTTTTTGTAATTCTCATCCCTCATCTATCATCTCGGTAGTTGAGTTATGGAGCCTTCGTTTTGTTTTGTTTCTCAATTTTTTTCTCTTATGAATTGTACTTTATTTTATTTCAAAGAAATTTGGGGCATGACCACCTTCAAAAAACATGATATTTTAAATGATAATTTAATAATTTAATATAGTTTTATTATTATTAAATGGGTGCTCATTGTCTGTAATTCGATAACCTGACCTGTATTCGGGTTGCATATTGGGTCAAAGACAATCTAATAGGATGCCTTTTATAAGTTAAAATCCTGTTCGGATTTAAGCCGGATCCGAAATTATTTATTGGGTTCTCTTCGGGTAAAAGACATATGCCTTCACTTAAATATCAAGAACTCGATAGCCTATGCCTCGTGCTGGCACTGTGTTCTCTGTCCATTCCTTCAGTTAATTGGCTAGTGTTTTGCTTTGCGTCCTCTCCTCGGCGGCAATGAAAATGGTGAATTTGTGTTGCTCTGGGTAGCACTGCAGATGTTGCTTCAGGGGGTAGTCTCCCCGCAGGCCTTAGTGATCGTATCTACCTCTGCGGTCCTAGCCGAGAAGGATTGAGGGACCTAGTTTCAGTTCTTTCATCTTCCTCCTCTTATCCTATTCCAATCAGTGCATCAATGGGTGTATATTTTCTTTCTTCCCACCCATGTTTGCAGCGTCGACATTGCGAGATCTTGATATGCTGGGCAGAGAAGCTCACCCAGCTTCGAAACCTGAAGTAGATGACCAACCTCGGCATCATCTCATCGGGCCAGCTCTCGCACCGCTCGGCATCAACGACGGAGGGCATTTTCTATTGTTGGATGCCACCATGCCGCAAAGAACCACCAGGCCGATCGTCCAGACCTTCCCTATGATCATAGCCCATAGTACCCAAGTCCTTGAAGCTGTTGACCACCACCTTGAACATCTCCTTCTCCAACTCCCGAACATGTGGTGAGATAGTCCATGGAGGACTTCGCCGTGAAGTTGGCCGCCAGCTGGGCCACCGTTATCTTGATCCTGTGAGGTATGCCGGGCACTGGCAATGGCTTTCTGTCGGATAAGTCCCCATTGATCTCTATGAATTTTTGCAGCTTGGTCACACAAAGGGGCATAAAGCAGCAACCACCAGTGAACTGGATTCTCAGAATCCTAGGATCCAGGCTGTCTTGGTTGTCTAAGGGAGACCCATGTTTCGCTTTCTGCCTGCTTGCTTTTCAGATAGACCTGAATCCAAAATATGTATTGGATTCGGGTATTAACCACATTTAAAAAGGTTGGACCTAGTCAAATATGTTATCAGATTCAGAATCTCAGATGTTCCTGATTGGGTTCAGATTTGGATCTATGGGATTCAACCTGGATCCAGCCCATTTACAGGTCTAGTGCTCATGAATGGTGGATCACCTTGGTCATCTCGGGTGCCTAGGTTGGCATCATGGGTGCTTCTTGGCCCCCAAGAAGGGCGCCAGAGCACCTGTGCCTTGGAAAAGTGCCTTGGTGCCTAGGCATGAACCGTGACAACTGTGCTTATGAAGGAGATAAGCTAGACCTTGGTATCATTATGGTTAGTCAAAGACCAGTTACAAATCCATGCCATCTGGGTTATGTTCTAAAATATTGGTTAATTACACTGTATCCTCTGTACAGATTAGTGATTTCAGTGCCTTCAACCTCTAGTATATCTTAAGAGGCATCTGGTCCACCTGCATCATTCATAATATGAAGACCTTGTTGTATTCCTACTCCCTATTCTCTATTTTCTTTTCACTTATTGACATCCTCAGTTGCAATTTCCTGTGAAAATGAATTGCGCCATTATGACCTAGCTTGTTTTGTTTTCCATTTTTTGAATCTTAAGTGATATCAGGTACTTGATATTTTTAGGTCCGCTTTGTTATTGGAGGGGATGGCCCTAAGCGTGTGAAACTGGAAGAGATGAGGGAAAAACACTCTCTTCAAGACAGGGTTAATATGCTTGGAGCTGTTCCACATGCTCAAGTTAGATCTGTCTTAATATCAGGCCATATCTTTTTGAACAGGTATGATTTTGTAATATTCTGTTTCTGGGGTACATTATGCCAATTGTTTTGTAATTCATTGGTATAAAGTGAATGGTAAACATTGTCATTATTTCTCATGGTTCTAGACAACAATAAGTAAGTTGTATGAAAAATGTGATCATACTTTTCTATGCTTGCTGGTTTTCTTTCTTCTTGGGGAAAGCAGAGGCGCAGAGTGACGCTGAGGGTACCATCGAGAAGATGGCTACAACAGACCCAAAAGGTAGCAATTCACTATTGAGGAACAAACATGACGGAACAGTGCAATAGATAGAATGAAGGGAAAAGGGCACACTGAAGGTACCATCAAGAAGATGGTTACACCAGACCCAAAAAGAGAAAAGCCAACAGAGTCAACAAAAGTAAAAAAGAAAACACCAAGGTGCCAACACAAACCATAGAAGCAAATAAGGAATAAGGTACACTGGTACAACCATCGCAGAAAGTCCCATGGATGGTCCAGACTACACAAGAACCACATCCGCCCCCACAAAGGACCTTTGGCTTCCACATCACCCTGATGATCCTACCAAAATCCATATTTAAAAGAAACTGATAAACCAACAATTTTCAGATCAACCAAAGTTTACAAAACCAGCTAAAAAGTAATCAAATGTTCTAAAATCTCAAAAGTTTAATTCAATCATGCTTCTACATATTCAGTGCTAGCTTTAGATGGCAATGAAGATTTCTTCAGCTCTTCCTTCAGTGAACTTTTCATCATGCATATAATACATTTATGTTTATGATTTTTTGATCTAGTACTCTACAGAGTGTGAAGTGCATCTGTTCACTGTCTTGGCAGTTCTCTCACTGAAGCTTTTTGTATAGCCATACTGGAAGCTGCCAGTTGCGGATTGCTTACTGTCAGCACCAGAGTTGGAGGTGTCCCTGAGGCATGTATTCATGTTACTCTGATATCTGCTATTTTGATGATTCAACAATTTGATTCCCTTGTTCATTTGGTTTGATACTGTCTCCATCTCCTTGTGCTCATTTGTCTGCTGGGGAGGGGTTTGCTGTTTATCAGGTTCTTCCAGATGACATGGTAGTTCTTGCGGAACCAGTGCCCAGTGATATGATGCTAGCAATTAGAAAAGCAATTGATAAACTTCCAAGTATTGACCCATATGCCATGCATCTTCGTGTGAGTTTTTTAAATCTTTAAAATATAATTCTTGATTTCTCTTCTCCAAGCAAGAATGTGCCAGTTTTGTTTCACTTTTCAGGTTCTAATTGGTTTCATGTTTGCCTATTTTATACTACCACTCTCTATTTTCAGATGAAAGATCTTTATGATTGGCATGATGTGGCTAGGAGGACCGAGATTGTCTACAACCATGCTCTGCAGTGTCCCAATGAGACTATGTTGCAACGCCTTACACGGTATTTTTTATAGGTTCTAGAACTGTACATTGCTGTCTGTGATATTTGACATAAGTTGTTTTCCTTTCTTCAGGTTTTGAATAAGTTTTATGTTTCCAACCTGAAAAAGTCACTTTGGTTTTAGATGTTTCTGTATCTTTTTCTTTGTTTGTTTCTATCTGCATTTTATCTTGGAAGTTTCTTTTCAGTATTGGATTTGAATGTTCTGTACAACTGAAACTTGTTGGACCATACAATGGAAAATTAATGCACTGCTTGTTGATTGGCATTTTGTATCTTCAAGGAATGAGTATTCGTAACTGCAAATAGCAATACTACCAAAAGTGAGGCAGGTGATTGTAGGCCTGTGAACGGATCTTTTGGATCCATAAACCCAGCCCAAACCCCAAAAAAAACAAGGTAAACCAGATTGGGGGATTGGGGCCTGGTCTGACCCAGGTCACCCGGGGTCGGGACTGGGTCAGGTTGAAAACAAAGTGCTTTGGGGTTTCCAAAAACTCCAATGTGGAGTCTCCAGTGCTCCAGTCTTCCACTCCCATGGAAGCTGCAGCCAGGGCCTACACCGTGGCCTTCTCACTCTATGCCAGTTCCGCAGCTACTGTGAAGCATTCTGCCAACATGTTCTGCTGCCCGTCTCATCCCATTTGACGGGATCCCACGGCCTTCCATCTCCAGGAATGATGCTTTGCACTTCCAAAGAGGGTTTCTGCATGGCTGTGCAATCTGCTATATCCAGTCTCCGGCTGATCTGAGAAGGTTGTCATCCTCCATCAGAGTTCCTTCTGAGCCGCATTTCAATTAGTATTAAATCATGCATATGGTGACAAGTGATTCAGCTTTGGAGGATGCCAATTGGGAAGGATGATGATCCTTAACACAGTAGAGGTGTAAGACCCCTCAGTAGAAATCTGAACTGGGCAGATCCAAATCCAAAAACATTTCTGGATCCCCAAAAAGAATCTATTTTGGATTCAGGTTTGTTTTCAGATACTGTTATTGGATCTGGTTCTTCATGGATATCAAGGTGAACGTTATGTGCCTCGCATTTTGTCATCCTTTGCATTCGTGAGAACTTCGATTTTAGCAAAAATGAAAAAAAAAAGATTTATCTTTTGATTTAATGCCTAGACTGTGGGTAAACTTGGTTTCACGCAGGTACCTGAAGTGTGGAGCTTGGGCGGGTAAACTTTTCTGTGTAGTCATGATCATTGATTTCTTGTTTTTGCACCTTCTACAAGTATGGCAGGTATTGTCAGTGTCTACCTTATTCGTCTACTTGTTTTATGTTTATCTTTTGTTGTGTCTCTTTACTGTTTCTACCTGAATAGGAGAATGAAGCGATTGGTTGCTTACAGATTTTTTTTCTTTATAACTGCATCTCATTGGCCAGCCTACTAGCGATATTGAACTGGTACCAGATCTTAAACTGGCAGAGAAGGACAATGCACCAGATTACATGCAACATCCATGGATGTCAAGCTTGAGCTAATTCCAACAAAAATAGTTTCTTTCATGTAAATGAACTTATTAGCAGACTGTCACGGCATCTATGTTCAATGAAATGATGGCAAGCAAATGTCTGATGATTAAAGATAGGTCGCACGGTGTACAAATGCTCCATAACAGTTTCGTAAGCAGACCTGAGAAGAATTCAGAGGTGACCCATTTTTTACTCCCTGCATCTCCCAACTAGGTCTAGGCTTTTTCAAGATTAAAATTGTCTGAACCGTATAACCAACCTAGTTCAATCATCACAACTCCTAGCTGTAGGGTTTAGCAAGACCATTTCACCATATCCAATCATGGATTGCATAATCGGCTGGCCATGATTGGGATCAACAGGTGCCAACCTGATCCGGGTGGACCAACTAGGTTGAATTAGCTGATCCCAGGCCAACTCTGCCCGATTCAGTTTGCAGCTCCAGAGGGAATGGATTCAGACAATTTCTTCTTCTTTTTTCTTTCAAATCTTTTGAAGCATCAATCCAGGCCAATCCTGAATACATGGTTTGTTTTGGTTTTGTTTGATTTGCTTTGGTTTGGTTTGGTCGGGTTCAGACCATGTTTTATTAAGGTATAGTATATATGTCAATATATAATTTTATTTCGTTAGTTTTAAATCATATTCTTTTAAAGTTTAGTGTATTTGTTTATACATTGCATTAATTTTGGCTTAAAACTCTTAAAAAAGTTTATTTTTTATTAGAAAATATACATAAATATTATATTATATAACTTAAAAGAAAATAGTTATTCAAATTTGGGTTATTCGATTTATCAATTTGATTTGGTTTGAAATGTCCTAGAAATCAAACCAAACAAATCGACCGTTCAAACCAAAGTAAACCAAATTAAAATGTTGGTTTGATTTAGTTTTTCAGGTTGAATCGAATAGTGAGCAGCCCTAAAACTAGATCAGCTTGTTTTTGGTAGATAGATTGATCAGGTGATCCCATCTTGACCCAATCTCGATTTAGAATTCTTTCCACCCAAGGTTTGTCTTGGATCTTACAATTCTTTGTTTTCTTACTGTAGTTACTTCCTGCTGACAAACTAGACCAACGAGTATCCTGAGGACATGATCCATCTTCATTTCTTCATGGCTACGGCCTTCTTTGCGCCTGCCTAGCAATGTTTCTTCGTACCTACCTCTGCTGCTTGGGGTAGGCGAGATTGTTCTGATGGAATATCACAACCTGTTCTTCTAGCAGCTTGTGGTTTTCTTGAACTGGCGACGAGAAGCAAGTTCCTTCTTGTCTACATTCTCTCTCTCTCTCTCCGTTCCATTGATGCTTTTGTTGCGTAGACTCTGGTTGTGTGTGTATGTGTGTGTTCCGAGTGTTTTAAAACTCCACGTCGGAATTGATGTGCTTATACAATATCTGTATCAGAGCTGACCGATTGATGCATGGGAGTCTAAGGCTGCCTCTGGGTTGATGAGTGGGGTGATGATCCCTACATTGACCGGACCATTTTTTCTCCGAATGGAATCCAACCAACCGATTCAATTTGATTTGGTTCGATTTCGAATCGAAATAGATTAAATTTTTAAATGAACTATTTTTTATTTATATTCATTATTTTTAAGTTATAAACAATCAAAATAAATATTATTTTATTATATAAATTATATAAATGTTATTTTTAAAAAAATTTAATTAAATTGATCTAAACATTTTGATCCGGTTTAATCCATTTTGGAAGACTACCTTCTGAATTGGTTGTAATGGGATCGATTCGACCGATTCAAAGTTGGTGTGACGGCAATGCCTCAAGGTAGGCGGAAAAGAATCAGACTCATATAGGAGCCAGATCTGATGACTCTCTTGGGATATGAGGTCCTGGACCTGACCCCCAGATGTATTTCAGTGGCATGTTTTCGGCTTAGAAAAAGTGAGCCACCAGTTCAAGGATAACATAATGGTGTGTCTTCCCCTATCAGCGGGGCGACTGCACATGGGGGCTTCCTCCGGAAGTTTCGCCGGGAGCTCGGCGGCACCGTCGTCGTTTCTCTCCGGCTGAAGCATCGCCGACCTTAGCGAGGGGGAGTGCTGTTTATGGACGAGTTCAGTACAGCTTTGGCATCTTGTTCTTATGTGTTATCGAGTCTTCTTTGGATATGTACAAATTTACTTTGTGGGTGTTGTACTCTTAGTTTTATTAATACGAAGTAAACTGTTTCCTTGTTCAAAAAAAGTTCAAGGATAACATGATGGGAAGATACGAGATTTGGTGCCCTACGGCCGTAGATCTCGTTTTCATTGGGGGTGCATGTTTACTGCCAAGCATCTACTGATTGTCCTACTCTTTTTATTTTATCTGATTGTCGTCAGGCTTGTTAACTGGGACAATCATCTCACAGTGCTTGTTTGCTTGCAGCATTAAATTTAT
This sequence comes from Cryptocoryne crispatula var. balansae, assembly GCA_036172225.1. NCBI lineage: Eukaryota > Viridiplantae > Streptophyta > Magnoliopsida > Alismatales > Araceae > Cryptocoryne > Cryptocoryne crispatula. The sequence goes on from CM069934.1 coordinate 6,009,709, forward strand.
TATGGCATTAGTTTTGATATTCTTAGTATATGCATTGGTAATGATTTTCGCAGTTATTAATAAGTGGATTATTCACGTGTTGATTTAGATATAAAGGGGTTTGTCTGGACTACGTATATTTCTATATGTAAAATTTATTTAAAATGTGAATTATGCACCGGACAGAAATATAAATTGATGCTTGCTAAATTTATGTTCAGTGCATGAATTCACATTTTAAATCAATATTACATATAGAAATATATAATCCAGGCAAACCCCCCTTATATCTAAATTAACATGTGAATAATCAACTTATTAACTGAGAAAATCATTACCGATGTATATACTAAGAATATCAAAAGTAATGCTGTAATAAAGTTAATACCACAACTAAATAAGCACTGTGAGATGATTGTCCCAGATAATAAGCCTGATGACAATCAGAAAAATAAACCCTTAGACGTTAAAAGATTTGGGAACAAAGTATATAATATTAATTTTCATTTGATGCTTGCTAAAATTCAAAATTAATGCATAATATTATAATAAACACAAATTTTTGCAATTTAAATAGTTCAAATTAAAAAATTTAAATACTAGTTGACTCTTCAAATGTTATCTTATTATCATTTATTTGCGCTATTTCATTTACTTGACACTTTTTAGAAAAAATAGACATGTCGTACTACTATGACACATTAGTCTCACGGTAACTTCTACTTTGTTACATTGCATACTGGTTTCAAAAACATGTTTTGTAACAAAATTTGTTACAGAGTGTTGGATAATTATTATAAAAATATTGTTATAGAGAATTATAATCAGAAAAAAAAAACCGAGACGCTTTTTTTTGGTCCCCCACTTTTACGGTTATACATGATCTTCGCCTTTTTGTTAACGTATCTCGTCTAACACGGTAATTGTATATCCTTATATGCCTTAGATTTATTTTAATATTAAATTTTTATCATAAAAATATATAAAATCATGGTACAAGCAAACATCGCTTAAGGTATATTTCTTACCAGCAAATTAACACCATGTCTTTTTAAGAGGGACCGGGTTTAACAACAAATCCAAGCATATAAATCTTTTAATAGTAGGTCCTATAGTTACAATTTTTTATTTCCACTTTATTTTTTAAACAACTGGGAAGGATAATTAAATGTTGACTACCTTGTGCCAACTATTTTCTAATGCTCTTCGGAGAACTAGTAACTATGCAAGAACAAAAAGTAATCAAAAATGTTTCGAAACTCATTAGGATACATTTTGTGAATGTTTTGTTATGGATAAGGAGATGGGCCTTTCTTCTTAAATCAAGCTATTCTTCTTATCCTAGTTATGAAAAAAAAAATAGTTCTGAGTAGCTGAAAATCAAACCAAATTAAATCGAAGTAAATTACTAGTTTGGTTTAAACTAGGGTAATTTCAGAATACCTGGAATCAAACTGGTTAAAATAATTGTCAGAAATGAATCCAACGTGGAGTAATTTAGTCAACGGATTAAGAATTAAACTGTTTTTTTAATTTAGATCCGAAGTCAATTTTCCTTTTTTTTTGGTCCTGCGTGTCGCCGTGGCGCATAACAGCCGTAGACGAGCAATTGTCTACTTGTCTTCCTGGCATCGGTCATCACCAACACAGAAAAGATCTCCTCGGTCAACGTGACCGGCTGTTCCGGTAACTTGTACACGCTTTCGTCAACTAGCCCGTTCTACTCTACAACCTCACCCCCGGCCCCGCGTCGCCAGTCGCCGCCGTCGGCTTTCAGGCTCTCCGCCTGGGAATCCCCTTCCTCTCCGCCCCTCCGACGCTTCTGTCGGCGCTGTTTGGGGTTCCGGCTGCCGGATTGCGCCTGAATTGGTCTTCTCGGGGTGGTCTGTTGCTGGAGTGAGGTACTGCTCTTGGTATGGTCTTTCCTCGGGTATTTCCGGCGGCCTCGTTGTGGTGTGGATGTTTGGCTTTGTGCCTTGGTTTTCATACGTTTCCATGGATGAATTTTGGGGATGCGGGCGAGGGTTTCCTGAGGCAGTTCCCCAATTTTTTAGTTTGGACGAAATTTCTGAGTTTAAGTAAGGTTGGATGTGTTGTTAGGGTTTCCTGGTCCCTGCACCGTTCTTTTAGGTCGTCCTCGAAAGGGGTAGATGAAGATGCGATTTCGGGACTGATGAATGGTCTTTGGCATTTCGAGTCCGTCAAATGTTTACGATCAATTCCTAATTTGTTGCTGGAAATGCTATTAGACGTGTACTCCAGCGCTAACATTTCTTGCATCGTTCACAGGCACCATGTTTTTACATGTTGTTTTCTCGACTGTGAGATCATCTTCACGGAGGATTTGGTTTATGCAGGGCGCACGTGATGGGGACATCTTCGGGTGCAAATTTCCAGCAGCAGCAGCAGCAGCAGCCGCCTCCATCTTCTATAGTTCAGCAAGCACTGCAGCAACGCCCGCGGCTCACAGGGCAGCAGCCTCTCGCCTTACTACCATCTGACGCTGCCGGACGTTATCCTGCTATCCAGGAACCTGGGTCCAACTCTGACCATGCTAACGTGTCTCCTTCGGAGAGTGCCAGTTCGCGAGAAACGTGGCCCATTGACACCAGTCATGCCGATGCTTTGACAGGGAAGAAAACAGATAAAGAAGGAGAGTCTGAATACCCTCAGCGTCAGGTAATCCGTAGGATTCCATCTGTGGATAAGCTCTCTCTTAGGGATGTTGTTCAGGAAAGAATTGAGACAATTGCAGAGCGGATGATGATATTGCCCGATGAGCTTCTTGAAGAGCTTAAAAGTGAACTCCGTGTTATCCTTGAAGGAACTGGAGGTTCTCAGCACAGAGAGGAGCTCTTAGCTTTGCAAAAGGTTATACAAAGTAGGTCCGATTTGACAGACCAGACCCTTGTCAAGGTTCATCGAGTACAGCTGGAAATTCTTGTCGCCATCAATACAGGCATATTGGCATTTCTGCATCCAAATATCAGTCTGCCGCAGAGTAAATTGATTGAGGTGTTTATGTACAAGAGATGCAGGAATATAGCTTGTCAAAGCCCTCTTCCAGCAGATGATTGTTCTTGTGACGTCTGCACCACCAGGAAGGGTTTCTGCAACCTTTGCATGTGTGTCATATGCAATAAATTTGATTTTGAGGTTAACACATGCCGCTGGATAGGGTGTGACCTGTGCTCGCATTGGACTCATACAGACTGTGCTATCCATGTTGGCCTTATTGGAGCTGGCCCAACTACTAAGAGCCTCATTGGTCCAGCAGAGATGCTTTTCAGGTGCCAGGCTTGTAACAGGACATCAGAGCTGCTTGGTTGGGTTAAAGATGTTTTTCAGCATTGTGCTCCAGGTTGGGATCGGGAAGCTATGTCAAGGGAACTTGATTTTGTTGGTAGAATTTTTCGTGGTAGTGAGGATCCTAAAGGAAGGAAGTTGTTATGGAAGTGTGAAGATATCATTGAAAAGATGAAGACTGGAATTACAGAATCCATTGCATGCAAAATGATGCTACTGTTTTTCCAAGGTATGCTGGCAGTTTCTTGTTAATATGGTTGTAATTTTGCATATGGCAAACACCCTATGGAAGAAAGTTTTTGAATATCACATAAGGCTAAGGTTTGAAATAAAGTTTCTCCTCTTACGTTTTTAAGGATTTAGTGTTTTGCTTTAACAGTTGTTAGTATCTGAAAGAATGTTTTCAAATTTTCTCTCCTTTCTTTTTGTAGTAACCCAGTCTTAAGTATCATCTCGGTAGTTATTCTGGGAGTTCTTGTTCTGTGTTGTTATTTCTGTGTTCTCTTCCTTTAATAGTTGTACTATTTCCCTTTCTACTTTATAAAGATCTGTGGTCTTACCACTTTCAAAAAAAAAAGTTTTTAGTAGAATGTAAGATGGCAGAAGTAAGTTGCAGGCAAGCCTGTTGACTGAAGTTAGACAAGAACAACATGAGGACTCAAGACATGACTAACCAAAATAGCTCTTTTCAATATGTGAAACATCAAGTGTATATACTTGGTCACATAGGACATATGATATATTTAAAATTGTTGTGGTATATAAGGAAAATAATATATCTAGTACAAATTAATTCAATATTATTCAATTAGGATGTGTTTTCTTTGTTTTTTTTCTGTCATTTGTGTTCTTGTAATTTTGTGATCGATCTGTTATTTGTACCAAGTTTTTGCCTTGGGAGATTGATTTTTGTGCATGCTCGACATGAGCCACATTGTTGTTTATGACTTCATATTTATCTTGATTGAAAAACAAGTGAAAACCGAGTAGTGATAAGATACCATGGGCATGCTTGAGTTAATGTCATGCTAGAAGTGTTTGTATATATAACTTTTATTCTGCTATGGCTAAATGTGCATTGCTTTTTTTCTCTCAAGGGAAAATTTAAGGATTAATACAGGACAGAAAAAGAATATTTTCGTACTTTAGGGAAAATTAGCTCTAGGATCACAAAAACTATATCCCATTGAGATGTGAATACACCTGTGAGACCATTTTGTCAGTATTAAAAGGTTTGGTTTAGAGACTGAATTTAGTGATATCATAAGGAATAGTACTGTTTTGGAAAATACCTACCCAATAAACACCATTATATATTCTTTATATTGGAGACATCACTAGTCTAGAATGATCAATGGGTTTTTTGTCATGGGCAAGTTGGTTTCCATATGCATTTTGGTGCTCTTACGAAAGTGTTTTATTTACTTTGCATAAGTTGTTTTGGAGTAGTTTATAGATAACTTATATTTTCATTATCTTTTAATTTTTGGAGGGTGTATGGTCACGGGGGCAAATGAGCCAAGCTTAGCGAAGTATTATGTAGGTCAAGCTTGGCTCATATATCTCTACTTGAGTTCAAGTTCAAGATTGAGCTATGTACAAGCATGCTTGTTACCCAATTGAACCAAGCTCAAGCACAAATAGTAGCTCAACTCAAATTCAATCCAAACTTAAGTTTAAGCTCAATATGAACTCGTTTATAAAGCTCGAGCTTGATCTAAACTTATTTGTGAAACTCAAATTTAAACTCGTTTATGAAGCTAGATCTAAGTTTAAACTCAAATTAAACTTTGTTTTAGCTTATTTTATATATTTAATTGACACCATAAGCCACTGATGAAGGAGTTTACTTGTGAGAATAGATTCGAGGACAAGTTGATGTAGAACCCGAGTAAAGATTCTTCTTTCTTTGATAAGTTCGCCTGTTTGATGTTATCACTTGGGAGCGTAGAACCTGAGTAAAGATTCTTCTTTCTTTGATAAGTTTGCTTGTTTGATGTTATCACTTGGGGGCATTGAAGTCTCGTGGGGGAAGGAGGTTTGGTCCCCTGAGGTCCCTATGAAGATCAGGTTGTTTTTGTGGGAAATTTGTAGATGGGGATTATCCACAAGGGCCTACTTACAGAAGATCTTTCCCGTGGACACCGGTTGTTGTATCTTCAGTGGTTTCTTTCCAGAGGATATGATCACTTATTTTTGTGATGTGGTGTCATTACCCTCCTTTGGCAGGTTCTTTTCCGCAGTTGGAGAGTCGAGTGGGTGGAACTGGTTGATGTGTTGTCATATGTTTTACAATGGAGTAGGAGGAATCCTTGGTCTGGGGAACCTTTGTTATGGAAATTCCCTTTTCTGTCTATGTTTTGGTTCATTTGGAAATCTAGAAACATGAGAATCTTTGATAACCATTTCAAGAACCTGTTCGCTGTTCTCTATGTGGCGGTGGTGTGTGTGAAGGATTGGTTTTTTGCATACTATGGGAGGCACCCCCATGATGCCATGGGCCAGGAACTTTTTGCTTCTCGGAGATCCTGCTGTATCTAGTTTAGGTTTTTGTGGTGCTTATAACCTACCTTTTTGGTGGTCTAACCAAAGGCCGCTTTCTCCAACTTCTCTTTCCTTGTCATATGTTTTTGTCACTTTTCCTTGTGTAACCATGCTTTGTTTCAATGAATTGTGACCCTAGGGTCACCTGTAAGAAAAAGTGACATTGTATAACTATTAATACTCATAATTTAATTTTATAAATAAATGTTTTATCAAATAATTAACTGAATATTTAATTGAGCTGCTTGTGAGTTTGTCGAGTTAAGCAGGAGTTAAATTGATCTTTTTTTGTTCAAGTTTGTTCATTAACATAATAAACAAGCTGAGTCAAGTCTTCTTGTTCCCCATCCCCACCTATCACCTCGGTAGTTGTCTGATGGGTAGTGTTCCTTTTGTGTGGTGTGGTTCTTTCTATACTCTGTACTCTTTTCTTATTGATTTAATAGGAAACCATGGCTGTTTAGTCACATTCAAACAAACAAACAAACTGAGTCAAGTTTTTATCAAACCAAGTTTTAAGCTACTTGTTGAGTGCATTGGCTTGATTGCAACCCCATGTATGGTTCCAATAATTTATCTGTTTACTAATAGGGGCTGATGCCATTTGATTTATTAAGAAGGGGGAGTATAGAAAGAGAATAGTTTCCGGTAGGTAACTGCTAATAAATATTGCGTGCAAAAGCTTATGAACAGCTTTAAGCCATAGCATGGTAGTCCATGATTTAGACCATATCCAACCCATTAGCACCTCTAAAATCAGGATGGGGTTGTTGGGACTTGGGAGTTAGATGTATGGATGCATTGAACAGCAGTGATTTGGGGGAAAATGCATAGGTCTTTTTCTAAATCCCCTGTCTTCATACCTTGTGATGCAGGACAAAAATGAAGATATCGCCATTTGGATGTGTAAACAGGTCCAAATACGCCACCAAAACGTTGACATGTACCTAACCTAACAAAAAATAGGCGAATCAGACTTGAGCCAAGCTGAAAACCCGCTGAACCAGGTTGAAAGGTGCTGGAACCACCCTGAACTGTGCATGAACCGCTCTAAACCAGCCTGAAAAGCAGTGAACCAGCCTGAATTGGTGGAGAACCGACTTGAACCGGTCGTGAGGAGGCTCAAACCAGCCTGAACTGGCCTGAACCGGGTTGGAGGGCCCTGAACCGGCCTTGAACCAAGTTAAGACTGGGCTGGACGGCAGGGGTGTCAATGGGCCGGGCCCGGCCCGGCCCGAGGTCGGCCCGCTTAGGGCCCGGTCCAAAATATATTAGCCCGGCCCAACCCAGCCCGCACTATATTGTTGGCCCGGCCCGACCCGGTCCGCAAAAATTATTGACTTGGCCCGACCCGGCCCGGCCTGGCCCAACTATATATTTTATAAATATTTATTTATTAAATATGATAAATTTAATTATTTAAGATAACATTATAAAATTAATAATAATTTAATTAAAATATATTTTTAATGAGTAAAAATACTATTTTTGACATAAAAAATTGAAAGTTATTTGGCCCGTTTTAGCCCGCGTCGGCCCGCTTCGGCCCGTATGTCGGCCCGACTAAAGCCCGCGGGCCAAAATGTTTGGCCCGTCAAATGATCCGCAGCCGGCCCGGCCCGCGAATCCGTGGGCGGCCCGGCCCATTGCCACCCCTACTGGACGGGAGTGAACTGGGTCTGAACCCAGCTGTCGATATTGAACTGACCTCACCTTAACCCACCCAAGGTATTGTGGCAGTTCAGGCAGTAGGGTTGTGACATTGTGACCCCTCAGAGGACACATGAAAACTAACCCTGGCAGGGGTCGTAGCATCTTATGGCTTCTCCCGAGGCTTTGGGGTTCATGGCAGCACCGTGACGAGCACCCAAAGGCACATGAGAGACCCTCCCTGGAAGGTCTCAACAAAATAATCAGGAGGGCGGTGTCATCATCAACTCCTTCGTCTTCCTCACTTATCCGGATGGCAGGGCGGAGTAGGGGACATGGCAGGTGCAAGGATCGTGGGATTGAAATCGGAGTTGGGATCGGTGGGTACCAATCCGATTTGGATTGGTCCGATCCTGACCGATCCACTGGAACAAAACTGATCCAGAATCGGTATTAAAAAAACACCGATCTTGACTGATCCGGCCGGAATAGCAAAAAAAAAAAAACTGATCTGATTCCAATTTTGATCTGATCCAGACCGATCCTGGTCAATTCTACCAGAACTTTTTTCCAGATCGGTCATTTGGCCAAGAATCAGATCGGCAATGGCCGATCCGATCCAGGAATAGATCAATCCCGATCAACCGATTCCGCAATCTATGGGCAGGTGGGTGCAGTCATGCAGCTGGAGGTTGTCAGGGAAGGAGAGAAGGTTCTGGCAGGATGCTACTCTGAAGGTGGAGGGAGGTCCAAAGGATTGGAAGATGGGAAGGCATTCTTTTGTGGATAAGGGAGGCCAGTAGGTGTGGGAAGGGTGGCAGGGCTCCAGGGGTGTGCTCTGGTGGAATTGGGAAGGGGAGAAGGTAAAGGGGGGAAGCGGAGGAGACAACGACATCATGGGTTCACTGGGAGGGGGTGGGGGTGGAGGAAGTGGCTGTTGGTGGTGGCACGCACATAGAGGAGACATCAGAGGAAGAAGAAGTAGACGTTGGAGATGGTATTCATGGGTCTCCGTAGGTTCTGTTTGGAGGATGACCACTGTTGCGGAGGAAGATGACTGGGAGGGAGTCCTCCATCTGGGGATCGCCAGACCAAACAGATCTGCCAGTCAGCCAAGTCTGGATAATGTGGGGATGCAAACTGTGCTGATGACCTTGAAGGTTCTGCTGAAGCTGGAGGTGCTGTGGGCAACATAGAACCAAGCTCCGATGCCAGACAAGCCTTAAAAGGGGTCTGATTTACAAGAACTGGGATTGATCAATGATGCTGAAGAGTAACCAGGAAGCATCGACGATGACACTGGATGATGATGCCGAACCAGAAGCTGTATTTTTGGGAAGGGGAAGATGGGGAAGGACTTGGAGGTTGATAGGAGGGAGAGAGGAGAAAGAGGGAACCAGCCTTTCTGCCAGGGGTGATTGAACGCTGGCCACAGCTGAAGGTGTGGAGAACTTTTGATGGAGGGGTGAAGAATTACTGGGGCCAACGTCCCTAAACAAGCACATAGGCGGAAGGCCTCTCTTCTTCCCAAAAATTCACTGAATATTTACCGATGGAAGGGTGAAGAGCCAAACTACAAAAAGAGACCATTTAGGAAGAAATATAAGGAAGAACTCAGAGAATCCAAACTTCAAAAGAAAATACAGGAAATTAACTCTACTCTACTAAATAAAACAAAATAAATGTGACATCTTCTTAAGTCTTGAATAACGTCATCTCCAAATTTTCGATAAGTCAAATCTGCCCCCATTCTCAACACCTCTTTTGAATTCTTTTTCCCGATTGTAGTTGTGCATATCTCTATTACTGAAATTATTTGAATGACGGCTAGGTAGAGATGCAGATTCTCTTTTCTCTAACTTGATGACCGGTTTTAATTTATTGGAAAGGACTTGCTTTTTTATTGTAATAAAGAATATAGAAGGCTCTGCATACATTGTATGCATGTCACGTAGTATGTATTAAGTGAAGCAACTTGATTAAGATAAGTAGTTTGAAACAGGAGACATTTGATGCAACCAAGGGCCTCTGGGTTCAAATTCTAGGTGATCTGGGGCCTTGACCTTGAGGTAATAAGACCTACTTCATGGTGTGTTATGCCGTGCTTGGTTTGAATATTAAAACTTTATACAATCTCAATCTTGATACATTTATTGATGGTATCCGATAATCCAATATAAAAAAACAATATCAATATAGGTTGTTAATATTATAACCAAACAGGCTCTAAGACATTAAACATTAGTATATTAGGAACAGCAAATGTATAAGATCTGAATTTCTAAGTTGATTGGTTTAGACATGTTATTAGACTTGGAAAAGGAAATTAAGATGGAGCAGTCGAACTGGCTCTAACCCAGAAGATAAACTAATGTCTTTACTATGTGCAGATAAATTACAAATTTATTATTCTACCAAGTAACTCAGTCGAGGTGAACTGGTTTTACCTGGTGTTCTAATATTTCATCACCATCATCTGCATCAATCGAGAGACGTGACCCAGTAAATTTTTGCTCACATATTATTCGTTTTATTTATCCAATTTTACACAGAGCTGGAGACTAGTTCTGGAAAGACATCTGAAGCAGAGGAAGCTGGAAGGCTTTTAACTCCACAAGAAGCCTGCAACCGTATTGCAGATGTTGTCCAAGAAGCTGTGAGGAAGATGGAGATGGTGGGAGAGGAGAAGATGAGGATGCTGAAGAGAGCAAGGCTTGCACTTGAGGCTTGCGACCGTGAGCTCGAGGATAAGACGAGAGAAGTTACAGAGCTCAAGATGGAGAGGCAAAGAAAGAAGCAACAAGTGGAGGAACTGGATAGCATTGTCAGGCTGAAGCAAGCCGAAGCCGAAATGTTCCAGATCAAAGCCACAGAGGCGAGGCGTGAAGCTGAGAGGCTCCAGAGTATTGTATTGGCAAAGTCACAGAAGGCCGAGCAGGAATATGCCAGCCGCTACCTCCAAGCGCGGTTGGAGGAGGCGGAGATAGAGAAGCAGTACCTATTTGAGAAGATAAAGCTACAAGAGAGCCAACGAACACTGCCACCACAAGGCGGCAGCAGCGGTGGCGGCAGCGGAGACACCTCACAGATGCTGATGATGAGTAAAATCCAAGACGTCCTCAAGAATGTCTACAATGTGACTCCAAAATCAGAAGGGCAGCAGCAGTGAAGTTTGACAACCATCCGCTCTGTGTCACTCCCAGGAATGAAACATGCTAGTGTTCAGTATGTTCTGCCCCACTGGATCTGGTCGATGATCTACTATTATTAGCTTAGATGGACCTTAAGATGCTACCATGACTGATATGTTCGACTTCAAAGAAAATGTATTCCTCAAATGCTTACCGACTCTGAGTGAATTCTGTCTTCCCGACTGATCACCAACTTCGCTTGTGAATAGCTTTTAGATACATGACCTTGCTAGTGTTCAGTATGTTCTGCCCCACTGAATCTGGTCGATGATCTACTATTATTAGCTTAGATGGACCTTAAGATGCTACCATGACTGATATGTTCGACTTCAAAGAAAATGTATTAATCAAATGCTTACCGACTCTGAGTGAATTCTGTCTTCCCGACTGATCACCAACTTCGCTTGTGAATAGCTTTTAGATACATGATCTTGCTAGTGTTCAGTATGTTCTGCCCCACTGGATCTGGTCGATGCTCTACTATTATTAGCTTAGATGGACCTTAAGATGTTACCAGGATTGATATGTTCGACTTCAAAGAAATGTATTTCTCAAATGCTTTTACTAACTTGGAGTGAATTTTGTCTTACCCGACTGATCACTCCTATGTTATCAGAGGTGACCGCCTCAGTCGCCTAGGCGAGGAGGCGAGGCGAGGCGGCCCTGTTCCGCCTCGCTTCTGCGGCAATCGCCTGAGGCGATCGCCTCAGCCGCCTAGGCGGGGGAGGCGTGAGGCGAGGCTGAGGCGTTCGTCTCAACCTCTGCCTATCGGATTCGGACCCAAGCGGCCGGATCCGATAGACTTAAGTTGCCCGCGGCCTCTCCTCTCTCTCTCCCGCCCGACGTCCTCTCTCTCTCTCTCTCCCGCGGCCCCGTCCCTTGCTGTTTGAAGCTCCGCCGCCGCTGTTCGTCGGAGAAGGACCCGCCGCCGCTACTAGTCGCCGAAGAAGCCCTCACCGCCGCCTTCTTTAGCCAGAGAAGGTATCCAAACATTCCAGATCATCGGAGGAGCTCTCCAACCAGTCCGTTTTAGGATTTTCACGTTTTTTTCTTCACTTTTTTTTCTTTCTTATTCAACATCTTTCTACTAATACAAAAATCTTATCTTATGTTTTATTTTCTTCTATCTTGGTGTACATTGTTAGAAGATCGGATTTAGACGTACAAGGTATGTTTTTTTGATTTGTCTTCTTCTCTTTCATTGTAAATGTCATTCCAATATTTTTATTAGGCCATTGGCAATGTGTAGAAGGCGTAAGTGTTGTTAATCGGGTTTGCAAAGATTACCGAACAACCCAGACATTGTCGGAAAGGTATAATTTACGTTTTTTTTCGTTTTCTCCATACACACTTCTTTTATTTTGATATAGTTTTTTTCCGTTAATACTAGTTAGATTTCTTAAATCATATTCCTTAAATTTGATTCGTTATTGTTAAATCTGATTTTTTAAATCAGATTTCTGAAATCAGAGTTTTTGTTAAATCTGATTTATTAAATCAGACTGTTTCTTAAATTTGATTTAATAAATCAGAGTTTTAGTTAAATGTAATTTATCAAATGTAAAATTTGTTTCAATAAATGTAATTTATCAAATCGAAGTTTCTGTTAAATCTGATTTTTAAAATCAAATTTTTTGTTGAATCCGATTTATTAAATCAGAGTTTTTATTGAATCCTATAGGTTAAATCAGAGTATTTGTTAAATCTGATTTATTAAATCAGAGTTTTTGGTAAATCTGTTTTCTTATTGTTCTTAATGTATTTCATTTACAATCTAATTTTGGTGGATCGGTTATTGATTATTGAACTGATTTATACTGATTTTAATATATTTGATGTTTATGTATTTTGTATGAAGATGAAACAAACTGTGGAGCAAGCTTCGGGGATGGGGTCAAACACCCAAACAACTTCATCGGGCCCCATTATCTCAAGACATGCTCCTAAGTCAAAGGATGTTGGTTGGAAGTATGGAATTTTGGTGGATCCAAAAAATCAGGATCTTGTTAGATGTTCATTTTGCAACAAGGATTGCAAAGGTGGGATATATATAGGTTAAAACAACATATTGCCGGTTTATCCACAAATGTGACAACTTGCAAGAAGGTTACACCGGAGGCCAAAGAAGAGGTTAAACAACATATGGAGCAAGCTAAACAAGCTCGGTTCGAAAAGGTTGCAGTGATAAGAGAGATTGAGGGAAGAGACAACCTTTTTGGTGTCAACACTTCGGAGACAAGCATGGAAGCTAAAGATACATTAGTTGTTTGTGATCCAACATTTTTGTCTCCTCGTTTGAGAGGTCCTATGGACCGTTTTATGAGGCAAAATCTATAAGTTTCTAAAGAGAAGAGTGTGAAAGACAAAAAGTATTTGAAGGAAGAGAGGGAAAAAGTTGTGCAATACATTGCTTGGTGGATGTACCAAGAAGGTATACCTTTCAACACCGTACGCTTGAATAGTTTTCAAACCATGTTAGAGATTATTGGTCAATTTGGCCCGGGATTGAAAGGTCCATCATATCAGGAGGTGCGTGAAAACTTACTTGTGAAAGAGCTTCAAATAACTAAAGATTTAGTTGAAAAAGAAAAAGGAAGTTGGGTGAAATATGGATGCATTATCATGTCCGATGCTTGGATGCTTGGACAGATAGAAGAGGGAGAACATCGATACATTTTTTAGTCAACACACCTACGGGCACAGTCTTCTTAAAATCAATAGATGCATCTTCACAAGTGAAAGATGCAAGGTTGTTGGCTGATTTGTTGGACAAAATAGTTCTTGAAGTTGGAGAGAAAAATGTTATCCAAATTGTAACGGATAACGAGGCAAGTTACGTAGCTGCAGGGAGATTGTTGATGTCTATGCATCCTCGTTTATTTTGGACACCATGTGCAGCCCATTGCATTGATTTGATGCTAGAAGATATTTATAAATTATCGGGTATCAAAGCCACAATTAAGCATGCGAAGTATGTGACGACATTTATTTATAGGCATACAAAGGTTCTTGCCATGATGAGGAAATTCACCAATGGAAGAAATTTGTGTAGGACAGCAGTCACAAGGTAAAATCTCAATTTGAAATGTATTTTTATATTGTTTCAAATTGGTTTGTGAATTGACTTGTGATATTGAATGTCATTAACCTGTTTTTTTTTTCGTGCAAGATTTGTAACAAACTATATAAACTTAGAGAGCCTACACAACTTGAAGGCTGAATTGAGAAGGATGTTTACATCTGAAGAGTGGACTGGCTCTAGCAACCGATGGGCTAAGCAAACTGAGGGAAAGAAATCATGTGACATTATTTTAAAAACAACTCTCTGGAGAGGTGTAGCTCTTTCAATATTCAAGCCTCTTTTGATTGTCTTACGCCTAGTGGAGGGTGAGAAACCTGCAATGGGCTACATATGTGAAGCAATGGACCGGGCAAAGGAAGGCATTAAGAGTGCCTTGGATGAGAAGTTTGACAAATACGGTCCAATTTGGGACATTATTGATAGGAGGTGGGACAATCAACTCCATCGTCCATTACATGCAGCGGGTTATTATCTTAACTCCCAATTTTTTTACTCAAATCTGGATGTTGAGAGTGATAGAGAAATTAAATAAGGACTATATGATACCATTGAGAGGCTAATCGAAAGTCCCGATGAGCAAGATATGATTACCAAGCAACTAAATACATACAGTGATGCTGAGGGCCTATTTGGTAGAGATATGGCCATTAGACAAAGAAAAATTTCTATTCCAGGTTGACATTTAACTTTTTAAAACTTTTCATTTATACATTTCAAAGTATGGTTTTAAATTTGATTAATTCTCATCTTTCTTTTAGCAAATTAGTGGAAGGATTGGGGAAGCAAGGTTCCTCAATTGCAAAGGTTCGCCATCAGGGTATTGAGTCTCACTTGTAGTGCATCTAGTTGTGAACGCAACTGGAGTACCTTTGAGCAGGTATGCACTAGTATCATTCATTATTTAGCATGTTTCATTAGATACTTTAAACTGATGTTCATCCTTAAATTATAGGTGCACATAAAGAAAAGGAATAGATTGGAACAAAAAAAGCTAAACGATCTTGTCTATGTCCAATACAATCAAAGGCTTCGAGATCGCCATTTTAAGATGGAGAAGTTCAATCATGATCCTATTTCTTTGGACGATATTGATGAGGCTGATGAGTGGATCACTAGAGAGGACGACGAGTATGTGCATGAAGGAGAGGACCTCACATAGAGGGAAGTTGAACTAGCAGCGGGTATTAATGAAGAGGAAGGTTCATCCACTAGAGCAGAGACCTCTAAAAGGCAAAGGATTGAGAAAGGAAAGAGTGTGGCCATGGATGAAGATACCTCAGAATCGGATAGGGATATTCATGTTCATGTTACTGATGATGATGACTCTTACTCTTCCGATTGATAATTGATATTTGTGTTAACTGATTGGAGAGACATTAGATGAATGTACCTTTTAATGTTGTTGTGAACTTATCGTTATTTATGTACTTCTATGTTTGGTTTATCATTATTATTCAAATGTTGTCTACTTGATGTATTACATTTTTTGTTTTTGGTGATGTATTCAACTTTTAAGCATGCTTATGGAAATGAAATGAGAAAAGGTACTTCTTTCAACTTATTTTTGCAGTAATCATTTAATGCATTTTTAATGTAATTTCTGCTATTTTTTGTATTTTTCACAATTTTTTAGATATGTTCAACTTTTTTAGATAATTTTATCTGCATTTTCGGATATAACTTTTATTTTTATGCAATTTTAAATATATTCCTTGTATTTTCATATATATTTCCTGTATTTACGATGTATTCACTGTATTTTTTTTATATTTTTTCACCTTCTTATATATATTTTCTAGATATTAAAATTAAATATCATAATAAAAAAATTGTCGTCTCGAGTGCCTGAGGCGTCCGCCTCAAGTGCCTAAGGCGAGACGAGGGGTACCTCGTCTACGTAGGATCACTCTCGAGCTCACGTAGTCTTTATCCTTGTCTGTGAATAGTTTTTAGATACAAGATCTTGCACAAGGTGGTATTTCAGTTTAAGAGCTCTTGCTCCTCATATTTCAGTTGTTTGAGCATCTCGTGATACATTTCAATTTAACTATAGTCGTAATCTCAAATGGGTGGCGCCTGTCATATGGATTTTGTTTCTTCACTCATGTAATTTTTGAGTTATTCTTTAGAGATATTTGTGAAAGCAATTTATATGAGATTAAGTTTTCAAAGAAAACAGTTTGTGAAAAAAAAGTATTTGATAATTGATACGACTAAAATGTTTTTTTTACCATTTGGTTACTTTTAAAAGGCTTTCAAAATATTTTAATATTTAAGTATTTAAAGGACTTTCTGAACTACTTTGAGCGTATGATTAACTCAAAATTTTTATTTTTCGTAGATATTTATGCTTGTAAAGTTGATTTTACGTTGCTGCTTGTGCATTCTATAACTAGTCAGTAATAGGGACTCCAGTCTGCTGGGATTGGAATAAAAAAGATAGTTCTAAAAATACCTTCGGATCTTGACTGGGTGGGTCGTTACCAAAATCGACCAGGTTGACCGACCCGGTGAACCATACATACTCTAATATATTAAAACTCGTTTTAGTTTTTTTTAAATTATAACATTTACACATCACTCGTTACATTTATTTATATTTTAAAATATATCCTCATAAATTTAGAATTATTAAGAATTACTGAAATTGCATGTTCTTGAAAAATAAATATCTTCACATGTAACACACAAATGTTCTTATTCAAAAATTTTAAATATTTTATGAAAAGTATCCCTAATATTTAGATAAAATGAGATAGATAATACAAGAGAAGGGTTTCCTCTTCATAAAAACTTTAAAACTATTTAACTGCTATTGTTTAAAGAATATTCACACGGTGGAGGTATCTTTTGGTAATAACTATTTTAAATATCTATTAACATTTTCAAATTTTAGAAGGACATATGTTAAAATATAAGTAGTTATAGTTACTAAACATAAAAATCCTAATTATAATATATGGTTAGGCCGCCTTTGGGGTGTTTGATTGCTTGACAAATTGGACTTTTGTCACAAAAGTGTTTCTTTTTTTTTTGAACAAAAATTTGTTTAAAGTGTGTTTGACAATCATTACAGATCTATATTTAAAAAATCATTTTTAGACAAAAAAAGATGTGACTTTTTTTATTTTGTCGTCTCTCACTTTTTTGTAGTAGTTCTCACTCCTTTTTGTCATCAGATCTTCCCGAACATGACAATTTTATTTCGTTGACTAACTTAGATTTCATTTTAATATTTTTATCAAGAATCCTGATTTCAACTTCGTCAACGAGGGCAACTTTATGTTGACCGGACTTTAGTTGTAACGCTTAATTGGATTCTTACAATGTGATCAATCTCCGTATCATCCATCATACATTAATTTTATGGTTAACATGTTTATCACATCTTTATAATGAAATAAAATATTTAAAATGAATACTTTGAGATAATATTATTATTTCTGAATTAATTTTTATTTTTTAGTATTTATTAAAAATTTTATGTATATGTTCTATTTTAATTTTATTGATCTTGAAATGGTCAAGACTTGTGAGTGTTCATCCAAGTTTTAACTTTTATGGGCTGTTTGGTTGCATGATAATTTTGTACACTTTCATGATAAAAAATATAAAAATAAATCAATTAAAATATAAAAATTTATTTTTTTATTTTTTGCACATATTAGTGATTGCTTTATTATATATTTATTTTATAATGTGTATCATCTTTCACTCCAACATTCATTACAATTTTTCTTTAAAACTCTTGCATAAGACTTTTCTAAGTAAATAGATATCATATATGCAGAAATCTTTCTTCAAACTTTGATATTTCTCTGATGAAAAAAATTAACTTTCATCCTAGCTATATACCATAAGAGCATAAATCAGAACTCGATGTATGAAGTAGTTGTGATAACCCTTAAGTAGTATTATATGATTATATCTTATAATTTCATAGCAATATAGTTCATTGGCTAGATCGCTTTATAATTTGGATGTTTTTATATGTTAATTATTCTTAAAAATAGGTATCATAATGCCTTTTTTCTATCTATTCAGTGTTTTCTTAAATATTTATATTTTCTTAAAATGTCAAATTAATCATACCATTATTATATTTTTTGGTGGGTTATGCCCCTTAGGCTTTCCAAATATTTTGCTAACTAACTACTTCATTAATTAATCGTTGCAACCATGTTCATCTACGCACCATTGATTGTTGTCTAATTTTAAATTATTTTCATTCACAGATGTATCTCAGCTATTGCTTTTAATTTCTACCATTTTATTTCAGACAATCTTATTAAAACATGCTAGTTCACCTTTTGATTTTAATATCCAATATTAACCGTGTAACGACCTCGCGATTTGACTATCCTTGACCACCCCATGGTCATTCCCCAAGATCTTCTATTTGGGAAAGACTTTGTACATTTAATGACAACAATATTCAATCGAAACAGAAAATGATAACAAGGGGAAATAGAAATACATATTTAATTGACATGCCAATATAATTTACAATGATTTTTGTTTACAAGAGTAGCTTTATATTATAATACATAACCATTAATACTCCTAATTTCCAAAGTCATTGATAAGAGAGACTTGGTCTTCTCGACAAGTCAACTTGGCTCTCCCATTCTTCATCCACTACTAATAAAGAGAATTATCTCCTCTTGCTGGCACACCCGCCGTCCGGTGTAAAACAAAACAACACACAAGACACACAGAAGAATGGTAGTGAGCAATAAACTCATATAGAATGTGATAGAATTGGATTTGAATAATCTCGTGATGCAATTCACATAAACTATTATAGAATATCATAAAACCATCGACTAAATTACCAAGAGCATATATGAAATGCATCTATCGACGTAAATGATTCCATATGGATATGTTTACCGGTTAATTTAATTTTTAATGAACTCATTTCATTCATTATCATCATGGAGTGCCAAGAATGTTTCTACACATTCATAAGCATGGGCCCTTGAGTGCCGATCTACCCAAGGGTTCAAAAGAGCTATATGCTATAAGACTGATTGAACACCACTACTCGCGAATATTATTAGAATGTCCATGATCCCACCAAGTGTGCACACAAATGTCAACACGCTATCCCCAAAAGTCAGTAAAATGCCAGACCAGTTCACTTGATCCTTTTCTTATGCGGCCGGCACTGATTATCCCCCACATACATAGTGTCCTACATTCCCTTGCATTTCTTATCGAATAGGAATGAAGTAAGGTTGACACCCAATAACATCGCATAAAACATTCACTCCATTCAATTTTTTGGGTATAAAATGTTCACATTCATAAGAAGCACATGTAAAGTATATAAGCTTTCATATGAGTATATTAGTATAGTACCAATAATTTCTATCAAGAAACCGTAACTTACTTAATTGTATTTGTAACCACATAAATATGAAATCTTAAAAGAAGATAGATTACATTCACTACAGAATTGTCCTTCCACAGCCATCAAAAAACAAATCAATAACCCAATCAAGACATGGTAAAACTTCACAAAAATCCTCATATATGTATTTTAATATGTAACACACTTTTCATGAAGAACTATTATAGTAACTAAGATTGTAAGTTGCTCAAAATTCTCAAACTTTAGCATATAGTTTCTGTAAAGAGTATTATGTAACAAACGATACAATTTAATTTTTCTTGTCCATGTGTCATCTAAGGATCTCATTTATGTTGTCAAATGTGACTCTAAGAGTCTTCTAGACATGCATGGGACACTTGGAAGATGGCCATTGGTACAATTGTACAAGTGGCTAAACTCTATTGGAAAATAAAAAGGGCTTAAGGGTTTTAAAAGAGGCATTTTAAGGGACTTATATTTGTACCTATAAGGTTTCTTTGAGATCTCTTTCATATGGAGAGACTACTCCAATGAGAAGAAGGTGAAAAGGGTAAGATGTTGATTTTCTTGTTCTAATTTCTATGATCTTCATATTCATCTATAATAAATGCATAAATATGCATTAGGTTTTTATCTCAGATTCAACTGATATTCATTTTGTATATGTTACCCATTGTTTATGAAAATTTATATTTATGATCACTCAATTTGGACAACCATAGATGGAGATATCCTAGCTACACTAAAACTAGTACAGAACTTGATCTAGGTTGGATGGTTTGGATGAACAAATTTTTATGCCTATTTACTTTTTTTTGGTCATTCATCTCTTCGTAAAAGTTGTTTCAAATATGTTTTTATATAAGTTAAAAAAATTTAGTAGAGTTTACCTATCATTTGATATACCTTTACCACAAGTTTTCAGAAAAGTGTGATTTTGATATTTTCTATCTATTTGAATAGATTCTATAGGTTGCATACATACATATATATATCACCCTCTTTGCATATCTTAACATTATAAATAGATTTTTGTCTCTTCATTAACGTTTTTATGAACTATGTAATAAATCTATGTACAAAGTTTGATGAAAGAAGCGTTCAATAACCGAGTGAAGGATCAAAAAAGAAGGTGTCTTAGTAGTTGAGTCTGAGCTTTGTGCTCTTTCCCTTTATTTATGTCATGGAGTGAATGAGTCCTTTGTTGTAGACAGGATGATTATGTGAATGTTAATTTGACACTTAGGTATTTACTACTATATCTTGTTGTTATCAATTTTTTGACATCATTAGATGCTGTGGCAATTAAATGTATAAAGGATTCTCCAAATAAAAAATCTTAGAAGAACCATGGGCCTACTAAGGATTGCCAAATCAGGGTCATTACAGTTGGAGAGATGTCCTCAAAAGGCAGTACTTGCCTATACCAGTACACTTGGTCCTTCTTTTGGGTGGGACTGACTATCCCCCTCATATAAAGCATACTAGATTCTCTGACATCCCTTCCCAAATAGGAATGAAGGTTGATGCATCATCACTTTTGCATAAAATATACAATCCATTCAATTTTGTTCCAAAATGTCTATATAATCATTATATCAGAAACCATGAAGTATATTACCTTCTATATATGTGTAATAACATGTCAAAAACATTTTTCATAAAGAAACCATACTACAATTGTAACTGCAACCACATATGTATAGTGAAATCTCAAAACCATGTTGATTCGATTTAGTTTAGAATTGCCCCTATATAAGTATTGAATAACAGATTGGTAACTTATTCAAACTACGTTAAAATGCTACCAAAATTTCCACATATTTAGTTTAGTATGTGATACGTGTTTTACATGAAGGAAACATGTAGCAAATAACATTGCAAGTGAGTTATATTCATAATTTCAGCATCTACTTTCTGTACACTTCTTGTGTAGGTTGGCCATATAGCATCTTATTAATACAAACATCAATATATCAAAACGTCCCTAAAATAATACCAAAATTTGCTCATAGATAGATCACTTAACTTACAATAACTTCGATGAAGAGATCAATGTCTTTTAAGTATTATAATATATACACAAATGGTAACATATTCAACATATATCATCTACTCTAACTGAAAGAAAATATCAAACACATGGCATCTTGATCAATCGAACCATAAGTATATAAAAATATTTCAAAACACCACAAAACTTAGTACATAGATAGATTACAGAGTCCATAAAAACTTTAATGAAAAGACTTAAGTCTAATTATGATCATAAGATATGCATAAAGTTTAATTATGATCATAAGATATGCATAAATGGTGATATTTGCAACTCACGGAATCAGTTCAGATAGATATAAAAAATCAAAATCATATTGACTTGATAACTTGAATCATAGGTATATCAAAAGATAGTTAAACCCTACAAAACTTTTTGAGATTATATAAAGACATACTTGGAACAACTTTTATGAAGACATGAATAACCAAGAGTGAGAGTAAATAAGTATAAATTCGTTCATACAAATCGTCCAAGTTATGCCAAGTTCTATATGTACGGGTGGTCATGGTTCAATTTGATCTGGTTTAAGTTCTTTTTTTTCAAACTAAACCAAACCATGTACTCTTCTCAACTCGAACCAAACCAAACTGATTTAAATTAGTTTGGTTCAAGTTAAACTATTTTAAAACATAAAATAGTTATCAATCCTTAAAAACCAAAATGCTTAAGATAATAAAAAACTTAATTAAAAATTTAATTGTCATTAATAAGATTAATTTGTTCCTTTACTGGTGCGTAAGGCATATGTAAGGAATCAATCTATGGCAATGGAAAAGTTTTTGATTCCTTAAAATCATAATCTTTACCTTGGTCAATGTTGAACTAGTAAAATCAGGAACCGAATATGAAGTAAAATAAGAGTACCTCATGAGATTTACAAAATCTCTCACCATAGATAAAGATAAGACATTCCTCCTTGCTGATAAAGTGGACAGTATCTAGCAGTATCCACGCGATCTGCTTCAATAGACAAGTTCTTCCTTACTTCAGACCTCGAGAAAGTTTCTAGATTCAATGTTAACCATAGGAGATCACCTTCTAGAGGAGAGAGGAGGGAGAGAGGCTGCTTGGGACATGCTACATCCCTATGGCTTGTTAGGGTTTGGCTTCATAAGCCATTTATTTATAAAAGATGATTTTTTTTCACAAAAACTCAAAACTTCTATAAAATTATGCCCATGCCCTCATCTTATTGATCAGATCT
Organism: Cryptocoryne crispatula var. balansae; assembly: GCA_036172225.1. NCBI lineage: Eukaryota > Viridiplantae > Streptophyta > Magnoliopsida > Alismatales > Araceae > Cryptocoryne > Cryptocoryne crispatula. The sequence goes on from CM069934.1 coordinate 6,032,101, forward strand.
AATGTATGTGACCCACTAGGCCCAATAGTCAATTTGGTTGAAGCCTTAATTAATTTAAAAGAATACTTTTTAAAATTAGATCAAAATTGTTATCAGATAATAATTTTTACAACTTTCTGATCATAAAGGGTACAAACCACATCTTATGATCATAAATGACTTTGGAGAGTTAAATAAAATCTATTGAGCCATTCCGTCAACAATTATCACATGGATTTAAATCCTCGTTCATACAATGTCCTGATCGGTCAAGGGTTCGACACCGACTATCAACCCCTAAATAATCTAACTCTATGGGATCCTATACTTAGGTTCGGATCAATTGAAAAACTCTTTTTTTCAATTATCTTAAGTATCTTGGCCAAGGATTTCAAGTACTAGCCCATAGGACATTCTCTCTCTCCTATCGAGAGTGAACAATCTCTTGTTGTCCGCTCAATTGTCTTCACCAGGTTTCTCTTGCACCCAATATATTAAAAAATGATGATCCATAAGTCAATAATCAAAGTATAAGATATATCCAATAAGACATCTTTGACAATTTAGGTCAAAAATCCAACTGTGTTATTGTGATGTAAAAATAACTTGATAGATAGTTCAGTTGATACCGATCAGGTTTCTTTAAATTGGTAAGTTCATTTATCTCATTTCACTAATGAGCACCTATGTGTGTATCCTAGTGTTCCCACTTTAATGACCAATTAGATCAATCATTCTCATCACATGAGAAGAGATCACACACATTAATCTATTTGGATCATTGATGTTCCATCTCAAGGATCCTATGACTATGAACATTTAGATTACATACCTCTAGATGATTGATCTCATTATCATGATATCATCGTGATTTAATTATCATTATATGTAATTAATTATTTCATTATGATATTCGTTTCTAATAAGAGCTAGTAATGAAGTTTTGCCTAATTAATTGAATGAGATGTTTCTAGAAATGTTAAATCATATCACATAAGTAGGACACATATTTCTATCAGCATAAATCCAATGGCCTATGCTACAAGGTGGCGAGGAAGCTTGGCCACACAAGGCCATTTAAAGTTACCTTGGACATCAACTCTCCTGCCACCTCTGACGTGAGATAATTTAGAGGTGTTCAAATGTTCAGAAAAGCACATTTGTCCTGCATCGGTTATGAGAAGGTGAGTTCACATGTTCATATAATGCATAGTATTATAATCCTCCAAAAGCTTTTGGTCATGGGTTCACACCGCATTGGATTTAAGGCTAGCCTCAGGTTACTGTTTGGGTTGATTTTTATCAGGTTGATCATTTTGGAAACCAATAGGCCCAAGGACAATCTTCAGCTCGAATCAAATCAACAATTTTGAGTTGGTTCAATTTTGATTTTCCGATTGACCCGAATAGTGCCCACCCCTATTTGTACCTGTTTTAGTAGAGCTAGCATATCTTCATCTATGGTCATCCCAATTAAGTGATTAAAAATCTAAACTTTCAATCACATCAAGTAACATATACAAAATAAATATCAGCTAAATATGAGGTGGAAACATAACTTATATCTATTCACGAATTTCAGGCAAACATCAGAATAGGAAAATCAACATTCTACCTTTCTCCTCTTCTTATCCTTGGAGCAGCTTTACCAGATGAAAGAGCTCCTCAATAAACCCCTTAAGCATGGAACGAAGTCCCTTAAACATCTATTTTACAAGCCCTTTAACACTTTTTCATTTTAATAGCATTTAACAATTTACCCCAATTACCATTTTCCATGTGTCCATTATCTAGAAGAGGTGCTTGGAACACCTCATCCCCCTTTAGAAGCTTCTAGGGAAATTTGAGGGTCTCCTTGATTGCCCCGTGTCAGAGAAAATTATATTTTAATCTCTAGTAAATTTTAATTTTAAATTAAAATAAACTATATAACACAACCAAACACCCCCATTACTTCTGTATACTTCTCTCGTATTTATTTTCTTTTCAACAAGTTACATAAATATTCGTGCAAGAGGTCCAATTTTTCAAATGCTTGTTCTCATCATTATCTTGATATGTTTTTATATTTGTACACTAATATTGATTTGTCTTTAAAATTAACTTATATCTTATGTCATTTCGCTATATGGATTGACTTTTTTATCTACGCTCACGAAGTTTTAATTATTTAACGTAACATTTGGGTGTTGATGTTAGCGTTTATAGATTTATGGGGTATTTGGTTGTATGATAATGGAGATTTTTATTTTATTTTTTTAAAAATTGTAAGAAAACTTGTTAAAAGAGGTATTTGACAACCATGACAAATTTATGTTTTGAAAGTGATTTTCTTCTTAAACAAAAAAAGAGGGTCTCACCTCTTGCTTTTTTCTTGTGGTCCCCCACTTTGTTTGGTCATGGATAGTTGTAACTTTTTTTTGTTATCACATCCCTCAAACATGATAATTTTATGTCATGAGTTGGTTCACTTTTTATTTTAATATAATTTTTTATCATGAAAATGTACAACAAATTATCATGCAACCAAACACCCCATTAGATCTTTCTTTTAAAAAAATTTAATATCATTTATTTATATATGATAAGATATTATAAGCACAAACAAATTGTCACTCAACTTAAGTTTTGAGGATCATGTTATATTATTATATCAAATAAAAAAATTAATATGGTGTTAATAATTAATATTGTATCTACACGGGTCCTTGAGAAAATAGTTTCCATTCACATCGTGCTCCTTAGATTATCTGATAAATATGGTTTTTACTGTGTTTCAGAATCTTTGAGACATTAAATTAATATTGTATCTATTTTGACTGCTGCCGTCCATCAAAACCAAATTTAATTTCTTTAAAATTCAAAATAAAAAATTACTGAATAGTAATTCTTAGAAATTTTTTACCACCATCAGAACCTATTTTATCTTCTTACATTTGTGATAGGGATGTAAATAGGTCGGATTGGTAGGTAGCAAAATCACGAGGATTCGATTTCGATTCCAATTCTGATTTCGATAATTTCGAAATCACTATCTTTCAATTTCTATCTAATTCTGATTATATTATCGAAATCAAAATAAAATTTAATAATTTTTTATTTTGATATTAAATATTAATTTTTATTTAAAAATAAGTTAATACTTTGCGTATAATTAATACAATTTAATATAATATTTTAAAATTTTATTTTTATTATTTTATCAATTTATATATTATATTTTATAATTTATTTAATATTATTTTTATTATTTATATTGAAATTAAATTAATAAAAATAAAATGATTTAATTTCAGTTTCGATTTCATTAAATTATCGAAATATTCGGTTTCAATTCTGATAATTTATAAGATATAAAAAAATTTTGAACTCGTTAATTTTTATCAAGATCTATCATCTAAGTGAGATTTCAACGTATTGAATTTTTTTTACCGTTAATTCGTGGACAGTAAACCTGTCGCAGTTACCCTTATCCGGTAATCCATGTATCCCGGTCGGCGTCGACGTCGGTGCGTTGGACTCACGTGACCGCTGGTCTGGCAAGGGAGAGTCCAAGGTCAACCCAACTACGGCGCAGAAACCGACGGCGGGAGCGCGTTGAAGGCGTGCTGCGCGATTCAACGGCCAACCACTCCCCGATCGAATAGATCCAACGGCTCATGAGCTCACACGTAGGGAAGCCAATCATAAGTTGCCACCTAGCCGAACGAGCCGCCGCGTCACCGCAGCCCCGGTCGATCGATCCCGTTCTCTAAATTTTAGCTTTTAACCCCTCATATACATAGTATTGGTTCTTGTAACCTGAATAGCGTTTGCCTATTTTAAACCGTCACCTAGAAATAAATATGTCAACTTGAGAGGGCTAATTTTAAAGACAAACTTTTAAGGGGTATATATGTGTAATATACGGCCGGCGGGCACAAAAGAGAAGGGCGAGGGCTTGTTTTCTCCTGGTTTTCTGCACCCGGTGATTGTCCCGTAGACGACGTCGTTCCTCTCCTTTCTCCATCTGCTCCGGCGCTCCTCCCGTGGATTGCGATTTGGAAGATGGTACCATTGCTCTCTTTCCTGAACGTGAAATGCTGTCGTTTTTCTCTGTGTGAACGGCTGGATTCTCTGGCTGACCTAGATTGGAATGACCGTCTTCGTAACCCTGATCCCGATGGAGGCGTGGAGAACTAGGGTCTCGATCACTGTGATTTCTGCGCGCATGTGCCTCTTTTTCGATGCTTGTGGATGGATCTTCCGGTAGCAGGTTTTCTGGAGAACGTACTTTTTTTCTGGCGTAGATCTGAAGAGCATCAGGGCTTTAATTCCGTATTGGCATATCCTGTCGACGCGGTCGTCTTTTGTCCAGGATCATGTGATTTTTCTGTGTCTTGTTAGTTCCAAGTTAAAGAAGCTTTTTTCGTGGACGGATCTGTTAGATTCCCATATCTGTGAGGATTTCTCTGGCTGGTCAGTTAATATGTTATAACGGATAGAGGTTGTTGTTATTTATAGAACCAAACGGTTCTCGTTCTCTTTCTCTTAATTTTGTCTTAATATTTTACAACTTCGACGTTTTGTATAAGAACTTCAATTGGAGGAACATTCTGTCTTCCTTACGTCTCAGCCTAATTGTTTTTTTATTCTACCTTAGGAGCGATTCTTTAAGCTCCTTGGGTTTCAATCATTTACCAATTATTAGTACCTAGAATGATCATCATGTAAACTATGTTTTCTTTCTTCGGAATACAAGGGACAAATGTAAAGTCATTCAGTTTCTCGGACCTGACTTATCCCTTTCCTTTAATCTAGTAAACATTTTAAAAAGTACTTTGGCGAAAGTCTCAAAGAATAATTTTGTCAATAAGTGAATTGGTATTTTATATACCTTGGAATTTTGGGTTGCAAGTTTGCAACTTGTTTTCGACACTAGAATAGCACATAGGTTGTTTTCATTTATGTTAACGCTCTCATATCTTTGTTTTTGACGTACAAATTTGACTGATGTACAGACGACATCAAGGCGTCTTGCAGACAGAAAAGTGGCCAAGTTTGATAAGAATATTACTAAACGGGGATCTGTTCCTGAAACGACAGTGAAGAAGGGAACTGACTATCCAGTAGGGCCAATTGTGCTTGGTTTTTTTGTGTTCGTGGTTATTGGATCATGTATGTATCATGCACCCTTACTATTTTTTCATTTTACCATGCTAAGTGCTTCTTTGTATGCTAATACCTGTTATGGAGCATGAATGATCGAGGATTATCATCTTTTTGCACCTCCGTGAAATGCTGTTCCCCCATGATTTTGTCTTTAGCCCATTTGTCCGTTATGCCCCAAATAACATGAACATGCTTTTGTAGGATGTGGACTTCAATTTTACTGTCTCATGATACATAAGGCATCTGGCAAATGATGCTCGTGACAGTCAAATGGTTGATATGTAGATACCAACAGTGAAGCGGATAATTTCATTCCTAAGATGTCCTCCATCTAGCAACCTCTTACTGTGAGATTGCTCAATTGCCACAAATGAATATGCTTCTTGCAACACTCTCGTTATTTTCTCCTATATAGTGATAATGGAAACTAAACTTGATTATTTTGTCAAGTTACTTACCTACAAAATGGAAATGGGAAGGGAGGCAAGAAATGAAAATGAGAAACCTGACTCAAGAAGCATGATAAACAAAGAGATAAACATAACACCAGTAATGGGGGTTGGATAAGTTGCATGCAATCATGTTGTTTTATTTTTGCTCTAAAATAGATGGCTTTCATGTCATGATATTGAAAACTAACATCATGTTCAGTGTTTTTTTATGGTTGAATGGTTGACATTTTAACTCATGTGTTTGTGATCGCAGCTCTGTTTCAAATAATTAGGACAGCCGCAAGCGGAGGGACGGCATGAAACCATGAACATTTTGAGCAGATTGTCTGAGAAATACGTACAGTTAGGAGAGAGAGAAAGAGAGGAGTCACTGTAATCCCCGAACTTATTTTTACTTTGTGACTGGAATCATGGTGGAAATAATGAAATGGCTATGCAAGGCACGCATAACCTTTTCCTAAATGTGATTCACTTCATGGATGGAATAATCATATGTTTCTAGATGGTTGACATTTGAAATCTTTTGCATCTACACTAGATTGCTCTGATGACTTGATGAAATGGCTGTTAATTGTTTGTTGGATGTCTTTGTGTGCAAAGTTCTATCTGCTCCATGGTGTGGTATACTGACAAAATATTTCTTTGAATTTGATCAACATTAATTATGAATTTTCCAAGCTTAGATTCATGTGAGACATTTTGCCTGGTGAAAATTTCATATTGATTGTTGAATTAATGGAATGATGGGTCTGGCCAACCCAGCCTGATCTGGCCCAAGGATTGTAGGATCCGAAACAAAGTCCAGATCGGCCGGTACCGATCCGGATCGGATCAGTCCGATCCTGACAGATCCACTAGAACAAAATCGATCTAGAATCGGTAAGTTAAAAAAATATTGATTTGGATCCTGGCTAATTCGGTTGGAATAGCAAAAAAAATCAATCCGATCTCGATCCGATCATGACCAATCCAGCTAATCTTGGTTGATTATGTAGAAATTTTTTTCGGATTGACCCTTCGACCTTGGCCGAGAATTGGTCGGCATTAGTCAATCCTGATTTGGATCGGCTCATTCTGTAATCTATAAATCTGCTCCCAAAACCGACCGTGTCTACGGTTGTTTAATTGCTGTGCATGATTTTCATGCACTTTCTGTTCACTGTGGGCTTGGTCCGCTTGGATATTGATAATGATCACTGTGCAGCTTCTAAAAATATCAATATTAACATATCATATAATATTATTTTTAATACTCTAACCAAACCCAACATAAAAGCACTTTCTGCTCACCGTAGAGTTGGATATTGGTAATAAACACTTGGTACTACACCTTCTAAAAATATCAATATTAATATTCATATAACATTATTTTTGATACTCTAACCAAACCCAACATAAAATTGAGTCGTCCACATAAGCACCCGGCCCTCCCGGTTTCGAACCACTGTTAGTATGGAAAAATCGTGTAATGGCTCAGCCTAAGGGTAAAAACTATAGATCAGCCGAAGGGTCAAAACCCTCATTTATATTGCGTCTTTCATGAGGTTATGTTGATTGCGTCTCGATCATTGAAACTGGACAAATATAATCTAAAACAAGAGGTTAGCTAGGTGTATTGACATGGAGATAAGTCTTTCGTTTAACTATGTTCCAAGTTGAAAGTATCACAAGAGTATATGCAAATCTAATTCTTACATAAAATATAAAAAATAATCAAATATTTAAACATTTAGTCTGATATCACAAAAGATAAGGGCTACGTGCTCACAAAAATAAGAAGGTATGGTTTTACAATCAAAATGCATGACCACTGGATAAAAAGATCGCAGTTAGGAATTAGGATCTCTCTCTCTATATATACATATATATATATATACTTGTTTTCTTAGTCTTAACGCTGCGGTATTTGTTTTTGGTTTGATAGGAAAATAATTCCATGTATATTCTCTTAATTTGTGGTAAAAAAATACTTAATTTAATTAAGATATAAGTGATCAATTTATTTGATAAAATATCAAAATTAAGATATCCATTCATATCAAGACATATATATGTCAATACAGCACATTTTGAGCATATAATTTAAACCGTACATCTAATGTAAATATTTCTAAATTTAAATACTTTATAAAATGCTAATACGTATAACTACGTTCTAAATATATCAAAATAAATTATCTTGAAATTACTTTAAGGAGATAAATCTTGCACTAAAATATTTCAGGTTGTATAATACATATATATATATAATTCTTCATTTTTTTTTCATTTTAAAGATTACCTTTTCCTAGAAACGATGAAACAGCATGCTGTGAAAGATAACCTTTTTCCCACGAACGTTGAACCAGCACGTTGCGAACTTTCTAGAAAAAATAACGCTCCAAATCATCGAGGGGCAAAATGTCTGAAAAATAAAAAAATCTCTCGCCAACTAAATATTTAAGAGGAGTGCTAGGTTCGGTCAGATCTGTTTCAAAACATTATTAAACACCTTGCAAGCATTGACCTTAGAATTGACGTTTGACCGAATCAGAGCTCGAGGTTGGTTCAACTTTGAGCCCCTTACCCGCTGTGACTGTAGAGTCAAGGAAAGAAGAGGAGCCGGGTGGACTCGGTCAACATCTGATTCGGTCAGATGTTGGTGATTTTATATTGTTTATTTTTTTATCACAATTTACCTATATTAATAACTCTTATATCTAAATAAACATTTTAAAAATATGTTATATAATTTATTTTTAAATTTTTTAGATATAATATATTCTTCACTAAGAACAAGTAACATATATATAATATATTTTTAATTAAATATTATATAAAATTAAGTATTTAAATTTATCACAAACTAAAAAATTAACAAAAAAATTAAAATTTTTAATTTTTAAAATTAAATAAAAAATAGTTCCCGTTAGATGCAACATGATGTGCGCCAATAGAGATTACTCCATTTTTTATCATTTATAAGATGTTTAGCTCGTTTAAACTGTTGCGATAAATTTTTTTATTAAAATAAAGTATAAGCTGGCCAATGACCTAAAATTGTCATGTTTTGGGAGTTGTGTTAAAATTTTTAGCAAGAACCATGTATGACTAAAAGAGGTGAAAGATTTAAGGAAAAAAAAATTGGATCTCATATCCTTTTTCTTACAATAAAAATATATATTTAAAAACATAGATTTTTAATTATTGTCAAACACCTCTTTTAACAATTTTTGTTACAAAAAATATATACAATTATAATAAAAACTCACTTTATCGAGCAACCAAACGCCTCATTATGCACCATCAAATGCCCGAGTTACTTGGAGCGCATAGCACTGTAGGTAGCCTCTTGAGCTCTTATACGAAATCCAATATTCCGATAATTTGATCCAAGTGTGATTAACTTATCACTAAATGGAGGTTCGATAATATTTTTGATAACTTATCGGTATCAGAATCAAATTACCTGTAAGTTATTAGAATCGGATTTGAAATCACGTGATATCAATTCTAATATATATAGATACTAATAAGTATTAAAGATATTGAATATGGAATGTTGATTGGATAGATCAAACGGTCCTCATAATATCATGTGTGGTGATAAGAGAACAAAACCCTCACTTGATTGGATACGCCATTCTTCCCTTCGGCTTCAAACCTTCTCATATCCAACATCTCCATCCCCTCGGAGGCCAAGGACAAGATCCCCCCATCCCTTTCTCAACGGCCAAGAAACATAACTTCATCTCATCTCGGTGGCCAAAGAGCAACATCTTGTTTCCCCTTCTTGACATCCATTGGCAGAGGAGTGGCCAAGGAGCAAGATACCATGAGTGGCCCAAGAGTAAGATCCCAGATCCTATTTCTTCTTCTCAGCGGCCAAGAAGAAAAAACTTCAGCTCATCTCAATGGCCAAGGATCAGGATCCCCATCTCCTTTTTGGCATCCATTGGTGGAGGAGCGGCCAAAGAGTAGGATAGCCATCCCTTTCTTGGTGGCCAAGGTGTAGAAACCCCTTCGTGAAGGCCACTGGTGGAAGAGTATCAATTCTATTTCAACATTCCCCATCTCCTTCTTGGCAGAGGAGAAACCAAGCTTACAAAGTGCAAACAAACTAGGGCTACAAAATGGGTCAATAAGATGTCAATGGATCCTTCTTCCTTAGCGGCTTAATCATCGAATCCCCTTCTTGACTGGTCGATGGCAAAATTGTCATCCATGGACCACTCCTTCATTCCTCTCTTAACGGACTATTTTGGTAGAAATGCCCCATTTGCATTGCACTCCTCTATTGCTCCAAGTTAGAATGCGACATATCATCTTTCTAAAGGTTGCACCATGTTAGATGAAGTCCCTTTATTTAGAGTTAAAAATTATTGGTGTGCTAAGTCCACAAGTTATTAGAATCAATATCGAAATGTTCTGATTTGATGTCATAATCAAAAACAAATCAAAATCAAAATTAGTCATTTTGATATTATCAGAATTAGAATCGAAAGCACTAGATTTTTATTGGTATCAGAATCCAATACCGAATCCAACATGTTTGCAACCTCTAAAAGACAATATGCCACCTTCTAACCTAGAGCAGAGGGAGGAGTATGAGATGAATAGGGCACCTCTACAGGAATAGTTTGTTAAGAGAAGAACAAGGGCGTGGTCCGTGGTTGATGATTCTACCACCGGCCCGTCGAGAAGGGGATCCAACTATTCGACTGCTGAGGAACGAGGGTCCATTAATGTCTTGATGACTCGTTTGCAGCCCTAGTATGTTTGCACTTTGTAGCTAGGTTGCTAATCCACCAGGAAGGGGATGGGGATGCCAAAATGAGAATGTTGCTCCTTCACCAATGGCTGTCGAGAAGGGATTGTTGCTTCTTGTCTGCTAAGAAAGGGATGGGGATCTTGCTCTTTAGCCCCTCCTCCACCAATGGATGCTAAGAAGGGGATGAGGATCTTGCTCCTTGGTTGTCAAGATGAGATGAAGTTCCTTCTTTTTAGCTGCCGAGAAGAGAAAACAAGATCTGGGATCTTGCTCCTTGGCCACTCCTCTGCCAATGGATGCTAATAAGGGAAAACAAAATCCTACTCCTTGGCCACCGAGATAAGATGAAGTTCTACTCCTTGTATGCCAAGAAAGGGAGGGGGGATCATTCTCCTTGGCTGCCTAGGGGATGGAGATGCTGAAAATGAGAAAGGCTGAAGCCGAAGGGGAGAAGTGGGGATCCAATTGAGTGAGGGTTTCATTCTCTTATGATCAGACATATGGATATGATGAGGACTATTTGATCTAAAAGATAAATGGTACATATTCAATTTCTTAAATACTTATCGATATCGATATTTATCGAAATTGGTATCAGGTGATTCCAATTTGCTAGCTTACTAAAAATCTAATTTTGATTCTGATAACTTATCATAAATATTATCAAGCCTCTATTTAGTGATTAGTTAATAAAAATTGAGTCGAATTATCAAAATATCACATACCGTTTGCAGCCCTAGCCTTGATGACATGATGGGTGGTTCAGCAGAGAAGGGCTTCGTAGGTAGTGGCTCATGGCTCTAGCAAATAGGGGGATCAATGGGGGGGGTCCGAAAGAGAGAAGAGAGGCTCAACAAGGAAGGGCATCTGGTGGAGAGAAGCTTGGTGATAGGGGGTGGTCTAGCGGCTATGCGTGAAGGAGGAAGGTCTAGCAAAGAGGATTACATGGGTTCAGTAGCTTTGCTCAAATGAGGGAGGTCCATCGGAGAGTTCATGGGGGGTTCGAAAGAGAGAAGAGAGGCTCGACAAGGAAGGGCATCCGGTGGAGAGAAGCTTGGTGATAGGGGGTGGTCTAGCGGCTATGTGTGAAGGAGGAAGGTCTAGCAAAGAGGATTCAATGGGTTCAGTAACTTTGCTCAAATGAGGGAGGTCTATCGGAGAGTTCAATGTGGGTATTATCTTGATGTTGATTACTATGAAAAAAGATTTACTTACTTATAGATTTTGCACCTTTTTACCTTAATGTCATAGTTTTGAAATTTATAAGATAATATCAGAGTCGAGTAGTGAATTTATTATAATTATAATTTTTAAGTATCCTAGCACTTACTCCTGGTGCCCATGTCGATAGTGAGGAGGATTGTTAGACCAATCTAATATTTCAAAATTCTAATTCAATTCCAATAAAAATTAACGGGTTTGAAACTTGTCTTTGTATTCTATAAGTACAAGCTATCAGAATTAGAATCGAATATCATGATACCTTATCAGAATCATTTGATTTAATTTTCAATTTTCCAATTCAATAAAAAATAAATATATAAGTAAAATCAATTTAAATAGAGTTAATTAAAGTATAAAATATAATATATAAAATAATAAAATAATTTTTAGAATTATTATAAAACAATAATTGAATTAAAATCAAATCAAAATCATAACATGGTGATACTAAAATATTAGAATCAAAATATCGTTATCTTTTATCATAATGGGATACATGTGATTCCACTGTTCAATCCTACATTTGTAACCTTAATTTTGGCTCTTTCAATCTCTTGTTCATTGTTTTGAGGTTTGTAGGAGCTTTTCTTCAAGGAGAAAGGTTTGGTGTGGAGGATGCCACAAGTCCTTTTTTGTGCTCAATAGAGAGGGTCCTCAATGGCAGCTATTACTGGTATGGAGGAGAGTTGCTTGACTCTCTAAATGGGTTAGAGTCATGGGCGCCGTAGAGCAACTAAATGATGAGATGGTGATTGTGAAGAGGGTCGCTTGGCTGTGCCGCAGTGGCAGGTCGTTTCGATTGACTTTCCTCCGACGGGAGACTCGGGATCACATAATGACACTGCAAATGTTGCGACATACCTTAAAAGAGAGATTGTGAAGAGGGTTCTCGTGTGATTAATACTGGGTGGGGTTTGGACTCTCCAACTATCGGGGAAGCTAGCCCTTGAGTGTGCTTTGAAGTGGAAGGCAAACACTCATTAGAGACTAGTATTAATCGAATACGCATTTAAAATTAAGGATGTAACGATAACTTAATCTTTGATTTGTTTGTTAAGTTAACCGACATTATCAAATAATTCGATGGTTTTTTTATAATTTAATGATTGATAAAATATAATCGATCAAGTTAAGAACATATAAATACCAATATATTTTAAAGTGTAAATGCACACTAGGTCCGTTTTAAAGAAACCACTTTACCACTAGGTCCGTTTTCAAAAACACCTTTCCATTAGGTCCGTTTTTTCAAAATATTGTCACATCCACTCCATTTTGGATTTGAAATGTCGTTTTTGCCCTTTGCACATTGAAGAAGGCGGCGGCCCTCTCGCGGTGAGCTTCGCCGACCATGATCTCCCACCAATAAAACACCAAGCAGCAAATTGAGGAAGGACGAGGAGTCCCCCTCGGCGGCAGCCCTCTCGCGGTGAGCTTCGCCGACCAAGCTGGCCGCCCCCGCCCCTTCTCCCATCGCCGTCGCTGCTCCGATCTCGTCCTCGCCCGTCCCGGCTCCGGCGAGCTCACCCCCGGCTCCCGCTACACCTGCATTGTCTCCTCCCGCGCCGGCACCGGAGATCGCTACTCTCCCCGCCGCGCCTCCGGTTGAAGTGCCTGCTGCAGCCCCCCCCCCCCCCCCCCCCCCCCCCCGGCGATGCTTCCCCCGCTGCGGAAGCCCCCCGGCGCAGCTCCCCCCGCCGGCGCTCCCCCCGCCCGCAAACCGCGAAGCCCCCCGGCGAGGCTCCCCCCTCCCCCCGGCAGCGTTCCCCCCGCACGAAGCGGAAGAAAGGTGAGAATGGGACAAAGCGATTGAACTCGGGGGAGGGGGGTAAAAGTGGGATTTGAAAATGACGGAACGAAGAAATGGACTGGGTGGTAATGAAATTCAGTGTCAACGGACTAAACAGTAATGAAATGTGGTCAACGGAGTTTTTAGTAAAGTCATTTTCTTAAATGGACCTAAGAGTAATTTTCCCTATTTTAAATGATCTCTCGATATTGGTATCTGTCATTTAATATAATGAACTATTTTCTAATTTTAGAATAAAGAATACATTGGTCATAACATAATTTTTATTTTCCAAAGTTATATGCGCTGCTTCAGTACTCTTTTCCTTTATAGTCCATTCTAATTAATATTCTCTTCTTGCAATAGTTTCGATTCCTTCTTTCAGCCTCTCTTGTATTTATACATCTTGTTTACCGTTTATTTGTTGGAGTTAAATAATTTCTTCAACAAATTAGATGTTGTGAGACTGAAGTTAGATATAAAATATATCAAGTTTAATTAAAATTAATCAAGAATCCAAACTTTAAGAGCTAATATTAACTGTACTGTACTAAAATCAGTCTAATTATACTATACTAAAGTTGTCAACTATTCATTAGCACAAATTTTGATATTTTTTAATGTTATATTTAATATTGATAGTGATTTTTTATCTCGTATCCAACGAAGACATAAATTAATATTTAATGTCTTGACAAAAAACTTAGATTTAGGTCAAAATATTGTTAGATCCACTGTCCGTTTATTGATTACTTGTATCATTGAGTTTAGATTCAAACGAAATAAAAATATTTCCAGTAGATCTAAAGTTCTAATCAGTACGTTCTCAACGTATTTGACAAAGTACTATGGCAAAATCAAACATTCGAATGAAGATATATATATATATACACACACATATTTTGTCATCTCAGAAATCTATTGCAACTTCAAACCGCATTTGTATCTCATCGAAATATATCTTAAATTTATTGTCTTTCACATGATTTAAAATTATATTTATTAAAAATATATTATAAATGAATCTGAAAAATATAAAGATGCCTGTATGTCAATTGTTAGCCAGATCTCAATCTGATGAAAGTTTTTAGATTCAAGTTTAATCTAGAATTTTTTTTTATTCAGAGTTGAATCTAACAACGAATTTTGTCAGATTTTGTTTAGATTTGAATTTGAATTCTGATTGATCCAGCCCGTTGACTAACCTAATTAAATATTTATATATTATATTCATACGTTTGTTAAATGGTACTGTCTCTAAATAGATAATAAAAATAGTCTGAGAATGTATCTGTTTCCAATAAATAATAAGTAAAGATATATATATATATTTTGAAAAGGGGGTAAATATATATTTTACTCGTGTTATTAACAGGGTTTAGGTACGGGGAAACTGCCATGTTCGAGAACACCTACAACTACAAAACCGTCCAAGGGCGGAGGCGGCGGCGGTGCTGGTGCTGTCGGAGCTTCTCTGGTTCTCTCCGCCCTTCCGATTGGAGTTCATATCAGAAGAAGAAGAAGAGATTAGGTCCAGCAGGGAGATGGGAGACGACGCGCCGAGGCACTCTGGCCCGAAGGTCCCCGTCCCTGGCCGCCGCAATATTCTCATCACAAGCGCCCTCCCCTACGTGAATAATGTTCCCCACCTCGGAAACATCATCGGCTGTAACATCCCGCTCTCTGTCTCTGTCTCTGTCTCTGTCTCTCTCTGTCTCTCTCTCTCAGAAAACATTCTCACGCGCAATCTACTTGCTCATGATCTGAAGAAGCTAGCAGTTACCGACGAGAGTTGATTCTTTTTTTTGCGAATTTGTTGCAGGCGTGCTTAGCGCTGATGTCTTTGCGCGATACTGCCGGCTGAGGGGCTACAACGCCATCTACATATGCGGAACTGACGAGTATGGGACCGCAACGGAGACGAAGGCTATGGAGGAGAAATGCACGCCCAAGGAAATCTGCGACAAGTGAGTGTCTTTTCTATTCACGTTTGATGTCGTGGTGTTTAATTTGGCTGCCAGTTTTTGAACCAGTTCAAGTGACGGTCAGTTATTTATTTTTCCCCCTCTTCCGGTACTGTATCAGCATAGTAGGAATTTGTGTTGATCATCCGGGGAAATGCTTTTGGTGCGTTATATTAGCTGATGGGGATTAAAAGGCCGTACGGCACAAGTTTGGTTTGGGGATAAACTTGGTTTATCCCCAAAAATTTAAAAATAAAACAGGTTTATCCCAAATTAATCTTGTACCAAACAGGCCTTAAGCTTCTGAATTGTTCGAAAGGGTTGCTTTCTTTTGGATGTCCTTCATTGCATTCTCGAACTACCATGAAGGAATATGCTCTGATAGTTCTCCTACAAAAATCCTCCTTTCCCTAGATATCATGCAATTCACAAGGAAATTTATGAGTGGTTCGGCATAAGTTTTGATCAATTTGGACGCACATCTACCCCACAACAGACAGAGGTCTGCCAGGCCATCTTCCAGAAGCTCTTGGAGGGGAAATGGCTTTCAGAGAACACTATGCAACAGGTTAATTCCATTTCATCTAGTTCTTTGCTATATCTTGAGCAAATTCTTTTATTTTTTTGTGCTCCTGCGCTCTTGCTGAGAATTATCAGAAAACAGCTTTACTGTGATAGTTGTGACCGCTTCCTAGCTGACCGACTCGTTGAAGGCACATGTCCTACTCCAGATTGCAAGTATGAATGTGCGCGGGGTGATCAGTGTGAAAAATGTGGGAAACTGTTGAATCCTACCGAACTGAAGGATCCTAAATGCAAGGTATGTAGGTAACTATTATTTGCTTTTGGAATAGTTTCAGTAATATCACCTGATGCTCAGTTTCCATCTTATTCTTTTTGTTCATACAGCTGTGTCAAACCACTCCAAGGATTCGTGACACTGACCACCTTTTCCTTGAGCTTCCTCTCTTAAGGGACAAGTTGGAGGATTATATAAACAATATGTCCACGATTGGGTGTTGGAGTCAGAATGCCATCCAAGCCACACATGCTTGGCTGAAAGAAGGTCTTAAACCTCGTTGCATCACGAGGGATCTTAAATGGGGTGTTCCTGTACCGCATGATAAGTACAAGGATAAGGTTCCTTTTATATGTTTATACAGTTGTTTATCTTCATGGTTTTTAGTTAATGCTCGTTTTCTTTCATAGATAAAACTAAGATGCATATTTACGTTATTTCTAGAAATTCAATCAGAAAAAGCATGTTAACAGGATGTTTAATGAATAAACCATTTGTTTTTATGGAATGTGAAAAAAAGAAAAGTTGCTGTTTTGGACTAGAAGAGTACCAAAAACAATCTCAACTTAACTCTAGCCTCAGTTCCAAATTATTTGTGATTGGACATATGAATTCTTTTTCTTCACTAACATTTATTTTGAGTTATTTTTTCTAAGATGTTTTATCCATCCAAATCATATTAAATTACCTTCATTCGTGTTCGCTTAGGTCTGCATAGGGGTGTGCATTTCATCTGTTCAACCCGTCAAACCAAACCGAATCGACTGGTTCGATTCTAGTAGTTTGGAGGCCTTCCAAACCAAACTAAACCATATCACATTGATTAGAAAATGTTATAAAATATTCTTACATTATTGATAAAAGTACTATTTATATAATTTTTACAATTAAAAAATATTTATTTAAATTATTTATAACTAAAAAGAAGTATATGTAAGTAAATAATTAATTGTTTTGAGTATCTGATTGATTTTCGGTCTCAAAACGAACCAAACCAAATTGGATTGGTTCGCTTTGGTTTGGTTGAGCACTTGGTTTGATTTAGTTCAGTTTGATTTTGGACAAAAATGGCCCTAAATTGGACCAAACCAAACTGGCCCTTAAGTCGACTAATTGTAATGTTTTTGTAGGTTGGGATTTGTTCCCCACCCGTTCGATGGTGTCTCAGGCCAATGATTCACTCATGTTTGGTCAATTGACATTTGAAATGACACAATATGAATGGATGTGCCCCACCTTGTGCCCCTAATGCGATATATCTTCTTTGGGCAATATTTGGGAGGATGAGTCAGTTAGGTACCAATCCTGTCCTTGGCTTGTATTTGTGGCTAATGGCATTCCCCTTGGATTTATTCTTTAGTATTGCAACTTACCTAACAACTAACGTGCGTAGGCAAATTGAGCGGAGGGCTATCTGTGGATGACTTTATGGGCTCCGAATCAAGTCTATTATGCACGTGAAAGGTGTTGGGCTGCAAGTATCATTAGTATTAGGCTTGCGTAGTCGGGTACTTTTTTAAGATTGAACCATGCACAAAGCTTCAACCTTGGGTACCGAATTTTGTTTTAGCTTAGAGTAGTGTTTCCTCTTAGGATTTTGGGTAAATGATTTTTTCTCTTGTTCCCTAATGGTTTCTCAGGTGGTTGGTTTGTCCTCGGCCTGACTTGGCATAATTCACCAATTCAGTTATGGTGTTCACTCCCAACTTACTTTGAATCAAGGATTCCAAAATTGAAATTGGTTACTACTGATTTGATTTCATTCGAATCGGCCAATTCTTGGGAAGGAAAATCGATTTCGGCCGATCCGGAATCAATTTTTAAAATTTTTGTTCTTCAGAAAAATTTTAAAAATCATAAAAAATTTAGAAAAATAGGAAATCTACTATTTTTAAAAAAAAATAAATGTAACACTTAACATACTTAAAATGTGATCCATACATGATAATATGCTAACAATTGTAACATGATAACATGATAAGATACTAATAAGATGATAACATGTAACATGATAACATGAGAAGATGCTAATAATTATACATCTCATGACTCATGTTCACCACTATCTATGATATTGGTCTTCAGTCTCTTTTTCCTGCTCCTGCCACGATTGAGTTGCCCCTTGTATTCTTGTTAATGCAGGAGCATATTCATATGAAAGGAATGCATCCGTCATGTCAGTGAAGTCATAGACAACGGATTGTGTCACATAAGTGAGTTCAGTAGGTGGAATCCACGACTGTTGAAGCTCATCCAATATTGGTGAATCTGGCTCTATATAATGATGTGGTGGCTGCTCATCAAAGAAATAGTGTTGTTGTCAAGGATTTTGGAATTAGAATCGGTACATACTGATCTAATCCGATTTGAATCGGATCGGTTGGAATCGACCAATTTTTGGGAAGGAAAATCAATTTTGACCGATCCGGGATCGATTTTTTTTCTTCAAAACATTGCAAAAAAATCATAAAAAGTTTATAAAAATAGGGAATTTATTAAAAAATTATAAAAAATAAAATGTAACATTAAGCATGCATAAAGTGTGATTTATACCTGATAAGAATAAGATGATAATAATTGTAACATGATAATATGACAACAACACATTAATAACTATGATAAGATGCAAAAAGTGTAATAAGATATAACATAATAACACGAAAAGATAATAAAAATATACATTTCATGACTCAATGTTTATCAATATTTATGATATTGGCCTTCATCCTATTCTTCCTACTCATATCACGATTGAGTTGTCCCTTGTCTTCTTGTCAATGCGGGCACATATCCATTTGAAAATAATGCATCCACCATCTCTGTCAAGTCATAGGCATCGGATTGTGGCACGTAAGTAGGCTCAGGAGGTGGAATCCATGGCCGTTGGAAGTCATCCAACACTGGAGAATCTAGCTCTGCATAATGCGTAGGTGGCTGCTCATCATAGAAATATGACCTTGGCTGCCGTGAAGCAAATGAGTCTGGAACTGCTTCACCCACCTTTGCTTCATATGCATCTCCCCCTCCTCCTCCTCCTCTTAGCTGGGTGGTCAGTATGCACTCCTCGTCAGCATCAACTGTGATGCGGGACGGGAGAGGAGGTGCCGCCATTCCTGCGTGCGTCGGCGGGCCCGAGGATGCTGTACGGAGCTGATGGGGTGCTGAACTGAACCGAAGCCAAGCCGAACCGAACTGAAAGGTGCTGAAACCGACCTTGGACCGCGTCGAACCGGGCTGGTAACTGCTGAACCGGGCCCGAAATCCACCGAACCGGACCCCACGGCCGTTGAACCGGGCCCACAAGTGCTGAACCGGTCCAAAACGACCTTGAACCGGCCTAAAAGGGCCTAAACCAGGGTCAAACAGGCTTGAACCGGGTCAAAACCCACTGAACCGGGTTTGAACCGGGTTCTGGATGGGTGAACCGGGCCTGAACCGGTCTCTGGAGCGTCGAACCGGTCCTGAACCGGCGGCCGGCTCGAGTCTGGGCGCTGAACCCGTTGGGCGAAGGAAAACTGGCCGGACCGGGGCCTGCTGAGCCGGCGTGGGAACCGGCGTCACTTAAACCCGTCGGGGGGGGGACGTGGCCGCCCGGGGCGGCGCCGCGCGACTAATTCCCCCGGGGGGGGGTCGTGGCGTGCTGCCGGGGCTCGATCGAGAAGAGAGAGAGAGAGCGCGAGAGCCCGCGGGGCTCGTGGCGGCTCTCCGATGCCCCGACGGCGCAGAAGGGGGCGGGGCTGCCTTCGTCCTCGAGCACGGCGGGTGTCCCGCGATCGCGGCGGTCCCAGCAGTGGGGAACGGAGGGGAGGGCCTCGGCAGCGGCGGCCGGAGGCTCCAACGGCGCCGCCTCTTCCTTCTCTTCTCTCCTCCTCCGTCGTCGTCGGCTTGGCCCGCTGGAAATGGCACCGCTCGCGGGGTCTTCGACGGTCAACGGAAGCGGGGTTGGGGTCCGAGCTCGCGGCAGCTCAATAGGAGGGAAGGGGGTTCGGGGAGGCTCCGTGGGAGGCCAAAGGCCCTGTGGGAGGGGTGCTCGTGGGTAGGGGTGGCGTCTAAAGGAGGTGGTGGTCGGTTAGGGCTCGCGGGGTGTCCCCGCGGGTGCGGACGGAACCGGAACAGGGGGGGTCTGTCGCAGGGGCTTCCAGTTGGGGAAGGGGGACCGTAGGGGTGAAGGGGGCTGCTGAAGGGGTCGAGGGGAGGTGTGGGTCTGAGGTGGGTGGGTCCGGACGGACCTAGGGGAGGGTCTCGTCGTAGGCGTCAACGGGGGTCGGACACATGACGGGTCGGGGGAAGAAGGCACCGGACCTAGCACCGGAGGTGAGGAGGAACACCGGGAAGGGGAGGGGAGAACCAGGAGCACCCGGAGGTGAGGGAACGACGCCGACGTCGGAGGGGGAAGGGGAAAAACGGGAGCTTCTCTCCTTGCTTCAAAACATCCATCTCTTTTCTTCATTCAAAGACTTGGGCTCTTTAAATAGAGCTGGACATTACAAGATGGACCTCTAAAAACCCTAATTACTTATATGTCCTATAAAGGACTAAAATAAAAAGAAAGACTCAAAGGACTTTAACTATTCAAATAAAATGCATAAAAATAAAATCCTAACACTACGAAATAAAATAAATAACTACGTCGTTTCCTGAGGACCCGGAAGACGTTATCTCCGAACAAACGGACGATCCGGTCCGTACCGGTCCCCATCAAATTGAGTGTGAAGGAGCCTGTGTGCTATCATTTGGACTGACAGGACATCGCTTAATATCCAGCTTCTTTTTCTTCGCTTCTTTCGCTACATCACGTGATGACCCACAACTCAAATTTTTTCAACTATGCAAACTGTCATATTTTTCTTGATGTTACTTTTGTTTTTGCCTTCCTTGGATTGTGTAGCTGGGGCTAGGGCTGGTGCTGGTGTTGGGGCTAAGCTTGGAGGCAACTATTGTACAGTTGCTGGGGCAGAAGATGGGCCTGCTTGAGCTTGAGGAGTAGGTGGAACATCCTCAGTCTTAACGTCATCTAATTATTCCTTTGCCTATGCGTGGTCATCAGGATCAAACTTTGTTGGATGATCCTTAGTTGCCCTCTTCTCTATCGAAGAAACAGGTGAATGCTCGTCCTGAAAAATTTGGTCCATGTCAATCTCCTTAGGTGGTGTCTGTGCTCTCTGTCTCTACTTTTATGGACCACCTACAAACCGTGCAAATCTCTCTGAGATCCTTTGTCGATCTTTGATGTTCTTTATGCGTAGCCACATGTTATAATGGTAGAAGACAATCTTCTCTAACTTATCAGAGGTCAACTTGTTCCTCCTCTTTGTATGTATCAAGTTGAATATTCCAGTGCCTCTCACAATGAGAGGAACTAGTACTATAGTTCAATATCTTGACAACAACTGTAGCCAGTGGATTTCATCCACTCCTAATATTGACATGTACCCACCATTCAACTATAAAAAGGAAGCAAACAATCAGCTCTCTCTAAGCAATTAATGAACTTTTAAGTTATAAAAGAAGGTAATAAAAATATGATCTTAAATAAACATATCAGGAGAGACTTTGTCATAAGAATATCTCAAATTAGTGTTACATCTGAAAATTAATAAATAAAAAATGATTAGTTGTTCCTAATTATTTATTGACTTCCAATTATTAATGCAACTCTCACTTGCTTCTAACTCAGCTTCTGTTCCATCTTGCTGAGATCAGCATAGGTGCTAAATAACTGAGAGAGTACTCTACAACACCTCATTATCGTTGGACACTTGTCTTCCAGATGCAAGGGTTCATAAAATATTCTGTAATCATTTAAGCATATTACATTAGGAATAAACTAAATATTGACTAAGTAGAAAGTAAATAAGTACAACATTATTCACTAACTATTACAACATGTATATCATGATGCAGAGTCCTATCTTATCGGTCATCTATGATCTTTCACCATTTCTTGTACCATCTGAGATTCTTATCTTTGATTTTTAATTTGGCACAATCCATGGCATCATACAGTGTGCCCATTTGATTCCTATCATTTGAGTCAACTAACCTCAAGATAACTACCAGTGGCTCAATGATTGTCAAGTAGTAGGCAATCTTCTCCCAAAATCTCTTGTCAGTGATTTGTCTTACAGCCTTGACAATAATCTCCAACTGGTCATCCATAAATTGATAGTACTTTGTGAAACCTCGAGATATATATAAGAATATATATATTGGTATGGAAGTATGTATATATATAAATAAGAATATATATATAGAATATGTTGTATGGCATGGTTTGAAAACCCATTTGACTTCCGTTTATTTGGGAAATGAACTTTCATTATCTCATCTTTGGCTACTATGAAAGTATATGATATTTTATAGAAAATATTAGCCAAAATATGGTATGCATATAAAATATATATGTCGAGGTTAGGGTTCATAAAGTTTGTCTTTGGACCTCTCTCCATCGGAAGTTGCAAATTTCCGATGTTAATTACATCGAGATTCTCGAATACCCTTGATTAACTGTCGTAGCAACTCGTATAGAAGGAAACATTCATCCATAAACACAAACACATGGAAATTATAACCCATAAAATTAATAGAAAGCAAACTTAGTATATATGGATTCCAATATTTTAAGGCTTATGTTCTTTAATGGATTTTACATGTGTTGACATGTTTTATATGGGATTAACTCTTTTAACTCAAGGTCTTATAAGACATATGTTGAATTGTTGGGGTTAATTGGATCCGAACATACTAGGATCAAATTATATGTTGATTCCATATAAGTTCTTATATATTGAACTAAGTGAAATCTGTCAACATTTCCCATGCCATTTTATGGTCCAAATCTTTTTCATTAAGGACTTAGATTTTATGTTATCTTCATTACAGTCTGGCATCTTAGACCTATTGATTGAAACCAGAAATTTTTTTTTGCCTAAGTCTTTACATCTTGACCTAGTGAAGTAGCATATGTCCCTTATCATTGTTAAGGTGTACTCCTTTTTATTATAAACTTTGGAGAAAACTAAAAGAAACATATATCAATCTGATTCAGAATAAATATGCTTAGGTTCGGAAAATGATGTCCAGACCAAGCTCTTCTTTAAATGACATACGTGTCTATCCAACTATGGGATCCATGAGACTACCCCGGATCCAGGTGACTGGACATTATCAGATTCCAAGTCTTAATATCTTAGACTCAGTCAAATTTGCTTAAGTCTGATTTTTATGAGGTCGGATCAAGCATATTTGTGGCTATTATGTTACTTCATATCAAGTACTTAGGATTATCACCTTATCAAATCTGATCAAAGATGGACATATCTGGAATGTCGGTATCAGATTTAAAACACATCTGTAGGTATGTTCCTAGGGTGCCCTATACACATCTGCTGGACCCCCTCCTCCTAAATCTTGATGTATCAAACTTAGGATCTATTAGGATTATCATCTCATATTCTGAGTCTTGAGTTCAAACATATTAAACTCAGGATATATTACTCACCCCTTAGACTTAGGATTTTCAACCTGATTATATTCCCTTGTCTTTCCAATGACTCACCGAAAGAATCTGTTTAAGCTATACTTTGTTCATATATGGGTTATGGGCCTTTACTATCATCTTAGATGTTCATAGATGAAGACCCCGGCTAGCTTGGGAGTCATACAATTGCATACTTGATCAAAACATCCTGAAACCTGAACATTTTAGCTCCTGGGTGTCACTGGAATTCAGACCCATAGCTGACCCTGATATCGATCCTAGAATGGTCAGAATTCTATACCAAACCATGCATTAAGATCTGCCCCATGATAGGTGCTGGGTTTATCTTATATAAAGCCTGCAAAACCTGAAATGTGCATCACCTAAGCCACCCAAGCTCGGCTACAAAGTCTGCTATGCAAAACCTTTACGTATACTATGGGGGTATTCTTCTTAACCTTCTGCACAAGCCCTCAATGATCCGATTATATTCAAATCTAAGACCAACTAGAGCCCTCTCTTTGTCTGCCCCTCGGACCAGCTGAAACTAGGGTCAAAACCTAGAGAGGTAGACCAGGTAGCTTATGGCCGAGAGGCTCATGTTATCAAAGTCAACGCAAATCAGAATTGAAATCCCCAAGATGTAGGCTTCCGGGGTGGGGATCTTTACACCCTATTGACAAAGTTGGAATTCCAAAGCCTGAGATGCTCTGGATATAACCCCATGACTCTCTTTTCAGCCTGATTGAGACCTTGATATGGGGGGTTTCAGATTTGAGAAACTGTCTTGAGGGTGAGTCCCATGACTCCCCTTCTCTTTGTGGCTTCCGAACATTCATTTTTTTTATGAGGCTTAGATGACTGCCCTTTCTTTTATATGTATGGGTGTATGTAGAACAGACCCGGACAGGACACTATCACCATTTAAATTCCTATTGCTATGAGACTTGTCTCCTCTCTTCTTCTAAACAGGCCTTAGCCTTAAGTATCAAACTATGCAGACTCCCTGGACTGGGCTCAAAATCTACACACTCATCTGATGAAGTATATACGAACTTTAATCCAAACCGATTGGGGAGTTCCATGAATACGACTGTATTTTAACCCAATTTCATGTTTCAAGTGGGTATTGGGAATTTGACACTCGCGGCTCTATTCAGCCTTGAGATTTCATGCTCTAGTTTAGGCTAGTACCCATAGTACTAAACCTTATATGTCCAGCCTTCAATTTCCTATTTGATTTGAGAACAACCTTCTCCTTGGTCAATTTCAGTGAGTAGACCAGAACCTAGATGTTTAGGTCCTGAAATCAGGTTCACAATGTGCCGGCATGCTCTCTTTGCCCTCTTATGTTCGGACTTAGCTTCTCAATCAGATTCTGGTGATTTAAATCCTGCATTACATAGTTCTTATAAATCATATATATATATATATATGCAATGGTCCTTGATCATCATCATATGAGTATCAACATATATGCCTCATTCATGCCATATGGTGTATAACATATCCTTGTATGGTGGAGTTTAACTATAACCCCAACTTCATCATATCGAGGTCATCTCATCCCTCTTGGGAGTACAGATTTCTATACATAAAAAATGTTACTCATCTCATAGAGGTTTGGCCCGCAATTGGCCTTCTCTTTATTATCATTTCCTCTTGATGATTAAGCTCATTTTCTTTCTCTCTATTATGAGATGGACCAAGGGACTGCACATATAATTTCAGTCCTATCCGGAACATATGCACTGAGCTATGCCCAAAATTAGGCCACTATCATGTCCTGATATAGGCATTGGTCTGCTTGTAGGCTCTCTCGGCCTCCTGATTTCTTGGTCTCTAGACTGGCATAGTCAACAGACAGCTCTTTTTACATATTGTGCAAGCTTTGTACTCCGCTTTCATAAGGTCTTCAAGGCCCAACTGACCATCCTCTCTTCACATTCTCTGCTCCTGCCAAGGCTACCCGGGGGATCTTTGGTCCATCATGTGGTTCCCAAAGAGGCCGGGTATAACATTGCTTCTATGCTTTGCCAATGTCCCTTGCTCTGAATAGGTGACATAGATTTGATACAAATGGAGGCCGGAACAAATGATTTAGGCAGAGTCTCCTATGAAATAAAACCCTGATTTTACCATTGACTGACATAAAGCTGGCCGATGACTAATAAAGGAGTTAAAGGAAACTCCAATTATAAACTGAAATGGGGTCAATAGGTAACCCACATAGGGGAGGTCGGAAAGTTGACCCTGATGGCTTCTATGTTTGATTGAGCCGGAGCAAGGAAGGGTATTTGGTCATGGCCTATATGTGGGAGTATATGCAGCTTGGTGGTATACTCATGACATAACCGTGGGTCTTCTAAGATGACTATTCTGTTCCTCTCGGCAGGCTTGGAAGAAGACTCTATGGCACCCTACCCACTGATCATATGGGCAATATTCTGATATGGGCCGAAAAGTTATGCTTTCTAGTGATATGTCATGAGGCACAAGTTGATGGGGAGTCCTTTGGGGAAGGAGAAAATAAGGTAATGTAGTCGGGGTTGGAGTGACAATCCTACAAGGGTGAATGAGCCGGCCCCTATGAGAGCTTACCTTTAACACTACTACTTGCTTCTCCTTGCCTTCTTCAACTCTTCTCTGTTGTGACCAACACTGCTTGGTGAGGCACATGGGCGAAGCTTCTTCCTCTCCTATTGCCTTGTTGGTATCTCTTTGACAAAGCTCCTGCTGCCCTTTTTTTTCTGCCCCCCCTTCTTATGTTCGGAGACTGGCCCTTTTATAGCTTGCTGGATGAGTACTGTTCACCCGAGGGAGAGACTGGGGACATGCAGTGTATGCATGGTGAAAGTGGGGTCATGTTCTTCCCATCGTGGGAGAGAGGGGTGCTTGACCAAGTCAGACCCGTGAGGAGATGGACGTATGGTATAAATCAGCCTCAATTTCCTCCTTGATATACTTTCTGGATGGACAAAGGATCCGAGCCATTGGTGGGCTTCCTGATCTGCACATCCTTATCATTGATCTAATGGGCTCAACTAGTGGGTCCATCGCACAATAAGTATATATCCCAGCCCTTGATTAGATATCCCCGGATCTTCACTTGATGGCTCAATCTATGCCTTCCATTCAACAGTCCTGCATATGGCAGATTGGATCTTATCCGTTGATCAAAAATGCTGCCAGGCCTTGTAGTCTACGTGAAGGAAATTACATCTATCTCATCGAATACCTAATAAGATCAGATCCAATGGATATTATCCCACTATGGATCCGATAAGGCCCTCATGTCATACCGCTAGAGATCCAGGAGCATTAAGATCCATTTGACTTATCTAGCTACCAATCCTGGCCGCTGGATACCCCCCAACCTCTAGCCAGCCTCCGTTTGAATTCCGCAACCTACCTTCTCCCGCGGATTGCTCTTTCTCTCTCTCTCGGCAGGTTCTGTTTAGTCTCCCAGCCAAGGATTCCGGAATGATTCCAGGAATCGGCCGATTCTTTTTGATTTTTTTTTTCGTCAAAAAAATCCAAAAAATCCAGAAAAATTCTAAAAAATATAGGAAATGAGTTAGAATTTTTTTTAAAAATAACCAATGCATTCATCCACAGGACCACATCGAATAAATACTAATGAACTCCAATTGAAGACTTGAAGTTAAGTACATATTCCAATTCCATTGATTCAAAAATAAATGAGTTGATACATCATAAAAAAAAAATTTACATCATATCAATCTACTACCAATATCCAGGATATAGATATGGGTCTTCTTCCTCTCCCTGCTGCTCGTGATGCTCCTCCTCGTGCTCGGTCTTGTATCTTGTCCGGGACCGTATCCGTATGAAAATAATGCGATGCCATGCCATCGAGGTCGTATGGATCGGACGCGGGACGACCGGGACGTAAGCGAGAGGATGGTGGAGGCTGGTGGTGTAATCCATTCTTGGTCGGCCGACGATCTTTGGATATCTTGTGGCTCCGTAATATAAGGCTTGCGGTGTCTCTTCCAAATCCGTGTAATACGGCTTTGGCGCCGTGAATCGGGGAGACTCGGTTCTTCAGCGATGGGCACGTCGGCCGTATGCACTCCTCGTCATCATCACGAGGAATGAGAAGGAGCACTGCGTCTTTGTCATCTGAGGCCGACGGGACGCCCGACCTCTACTTCATTCTCTTCACCTCTTCGGCCCATCTCGAAGTACGGGAAGGACCGGAACCCAAAGTTTTTTTCAACTTTTTAAATCATCCCATTTCAAAGTGCGGTCATCTTTGTTTTCGTTTTCCCGGACCGAATTTTGAGTAGCGGTGTAGACGCAGGAGGCCGGGGCCAGGCGCGGTGGGTCGCTTCGTATGGGCGCAGGGCGAAGAAGGCCTGCCCGAGCACGAGAAGTAGATGGAGGTGGAGTGGAGTATCCTCCTCGGCTTCAACACCATCCAACTCTCCTTCGGCCATTACGCACGGTCATCGGGATTAAACTCGGCACCGTACGATCCCCGGCTTCCCTCTCCTCTGTCCGGGAGGCAAGTGCATGCTCCTCTCCCCGGAATATCTCGGTCCATGTCCACCTCCTCGGGTGGTGGTGTGGCGGAGGAATGCCTCTGCTCGTACGGGCCGCTGCGAATCGTGCAAATCGTGCCTCGGCGATCTTCGTCGATCCCCGATGTTCTTTATGTGCGGTCTCGTGTTGTAATGACGGAAGACCGACTTCTCACGGGTGCGAGGTCAACTTTGTTTCTCCTTTTCGTATGTATCGGGTTGAATGTACTCCGGGTTCCTCTCGCGATGGGAGGAAGCTGGTGCTCTGGCGAGTATCACGATGCGATAGCGGCGACGAAGTGGATTCCATCCACTCTCCCAGTGTTCACACAGAACCCACCACTCGGTACAACGATAAAAAAACAAGAAGAGAAAAGGTAAACAATTAGCCCATCATCTGCCATAACTTATATGAAAAGAAAATAAAGTCTTCATCAAGCTATTACTATGTCAGGTAACACTTTGTCAACTGAATATTTAAGGTCAGCATCTGAGTATACGCCGACCCTCGTCTTGTACTACGCATCTCGAAAAATTTATAAAAAAAAATATTAGTTGCACAGTAAGGCTACTCCAAGGTATTTAATGAATTCTAACATACATCTCGGCCTACATCTATGTCCTGCGAGATCGGCGCGTACGCTCGAATAACTACAAGTGTACTCCGCATCACCTCGTTGTCGTTCACCACCCGTCCTTCATATTGGATGCGGGGGTTCGAAAAATATCCCGCAAGATTTTATTAGTTAACCTTTTGCGTATAAGACAATTATACAAAGAAAAATAATTTTTTAACAAAGTTACTGCAAGCATGGACATCGTGGTGCAAGGTCTTGTCCCCATCGGTCATCTATGATCTTCCACCACTTCTTGTAACCTACGGGATTTTTTTCTTTGATTTTCAACTTTGCCCGGTCCATGGCATCGTACAACGTACCCATACGGTCACGTCATCCGAGTCTACCAACCTCGGGGCAACTACCGGTGGCTCGATGATTGCCAAGTAGTAGGCAATCCTCTCCCAAAACCTCTTGTCGGTGATCTGCTTCTCGGACACGACAAGAATCTCCAAGCTTGTTCTTTCTTATCACATGCAGGTTGTCCACCCATATAGTTGTAATACTCCTCGGATCGTGTGAACCTAACCAATGCATGCGTGCCCGTGCCGGTGTAAACTCTGCGCAATGAAGTTCGTGGCAAATCGTGTTGGGACCGGGTCTAACAAGATCGTGCCCTCACATTGTGAGATCTCATGATATGTAGGAGGCGGGGATGCGAATAAATAAAAGATGTGATGGTCTGCCTTTGCTGACAAGTGTAGATACACCTTCCTCCTTGCTATATCCTCCAATATGAGATCTATGGAATGTGCCGCACGGGGCACCCGGAAGATGTGCTTCCTCTTCTCCGTCAACTTCCTCCCAAACTCGCCTTATATGATGGTTCGTTGTCAAGTGACAACTGAACCGCATTGTCCTTCCCGATCTCCTCCACCACCCCGTCGGCCATCGAGAGAAAAGATGAAGTCGGCATTTTTAATCTTCCCGAAGCATCTACCGACTTCAAGAATGTAGTCCCCCTCGAACGATACACCGAAGTTTATCGTACTCCCTCTTGGTGATACAACGTCCACCCGTCGCATATAATTGTACAACCCCTCTCCTTCCACACCAACTTAAACCCATCCATCCACTCATCGACTCCTCGGACCTCCTCGTGGGGCCGGCGCCGTATACGTGTGTGCCGCCGGGGCTTGCGAGCCGGTCCGGTCTCACCCGCGGCATCCACCATCGTACAAGTAGGGGTGAGGTGGGTGCGTGTCTAGATGCCTACATCAAGTTAAAAAAAATTGGGATCAGGCTAAAATTAAGTTTTAGTAAATAAAACACACATAATGTCATCTTTAATTTAAAGAGTGATACCTGCATGTAAAAACCATTTGACAATGTGGCGAACGGCTCTCTTTGCAACCGTTCCTGTTGCCTTCACCCCTTTCATTGCACCTTTATCCCCATCTTCCCGGCACTCGTTTCCCTAAATAAATACTCGTCACTCGGTGTAAATCGAGTCTTGGTAGGGTGGAACGGCGGTATGGCTCTGTCTCTGGGGTCGGGCTCTCGGTGCGAGTAGGGCGAGCCGATGTCGATCGGCCCAAAGCCGGGTCAACTACGGACCTGAACCCTCTGCTCCCCTCCTCTGTCCTCCTCCTCGACCAATGCACGCTTGCTAGCGTGCCTGCGCGTCTTGGCTTGGAGTCCGTGGACTCGTCCCCCGCTCTCTGTGTCCGGCTTGGCCGCCTTCCCGCCTTTCCCTTTCGAGGTAGGCGAATCGCGGTCCCTCCTCCTCTCGGAGTAGCTCGTCGTGCAACTCCTCCCTCTGCTCGATCCTAATCGCCCGTTGAGAGGATCTACCTGTCGTATGTAGCCTCTCGTCTCCTCACTCTTCTCCCCAGGCACCTTGTCTCGTTCTTGACATTCACACCGTTCCGTGATATGTTGTTTCGTGCGGAACACCCTCCCGTTCATCTCCTTCCCACACCACTTGCACCGTACCCTCTTCCCCGACCGGGTCTACCATCCGCCCGTGTTCCCGACCCACGTCGGAAGCACGTGCGTGTTGCGTCACCTTGATCGGCCATTGCTTAAATCTGCAAAAATTGTAAACGATGCACTAAAAATGATTAGATAACATAAAAATTGATTTTAGACGCTGTTCGGGAAGCAGACAACCCAAGTAACACACCATTCGGTATGTTTAAAGGGTTACGTATTTGCCGGAAATGGTCGTAAATTAACGTACGGGGTATCGGAAATTTTTCCCGTACAAAGAACATCCAATCGATGTTCAAACAACTTGAGCGGAGTTATTCGATCAAAAATCACCGAGTTTAACTCTACTCGGAGTCGTCGGAAACGTGTAAAAATAGGCGTACGAGATATCCGGAATTTTTCCGTACGCAAAATGGACATAAACGGATAGTTGAAAACTTAAACGGACTTGTTCGGACGGAAATCGTAAAGTTTAACGACACTCGAAACTCGTCGGAAACGCGTAAGAATGGACATACGAAGTTTTCGGCGAAGAAATCTTGCAAAAACCTTACAAAGATCGAAGAAGAGGTTGATTCGATGCCGATCCGAGCTTCGAATCGGCGGAATCCCTTGAAGGCCAAGCTTGGAATCGCCGGAATCGCCGGAATCGCCGCCGAATCGCCGGAATCGGTGGAATCGCCGCGGAATCGGCCTGGATCGACGGAATCGGCCGGAATCGACCACTGGATCGACGTAATCGAGGCCGGAATCGCCGGAATCGCGCCGGAATCGCCTGCGCAGTCTCCTTCCGCCGCGGGATCGACCGAGAGCTGCTCTGCGGGTCGATTCCGGCCCTAAAAGGGCCAGAATCGGTTCAATTCCCGGTCCAGAGTCGAACCGGGAATCGAACCGGGCCGGGGTTGACCCGGCCTTCCGAAGAATCGGTCGGATCAACCGATTCCACAAGGAATCGGATCGATTCCGACCGATTCCAGACGAATCGGACCGATTCCGCGGAATTCTTCCCGGAATCGGTCCTTCCGCCCGGAATCGGATCGGAATCCACCGATCCGATTCCGGAATCGGTCGGAATCGGACCGATTCTGCCGATTCTGCAATCCATGCTCCCAGCAGGAGACTCCTCTACCCGCGATCTCCTCTCCAGCTGGTCCTCTGCCTCCTTCCATCGCACCTTTCCTTCTTAACAGGTGTTGCAGCAGTCTGTCCCTGCCGAGAGAAGCCACTGGGCCCCTGCTGTTGGAAGTCTTTGGGCGTCTTCCCCTCCTTTTTGGGGTCAGGCCGAGGAGGTGAACAACATCCTTGTCATCCCCGGGTGAGTATACTTTGTGTATTTCTCTCTTAAGCTCTATGCATGGTGACTCTTCTATTTGCTCTTCCCTCCATTGGTCATTGTTATACTATGTTTATACATTTGATTTTTTTGAGCTTTGTTGTTATGTACGCATGTCTTCATCTCCTTTTTCTTCTCCCCCCTTCTTTTTTGTTTGAGTGGGCATACTGGCTGTCTCCCTTCTTCTTCTTCTTCTTCTTCTATATCTTCCTTTTTTTTATTCCATCTCCGGTTCTTCCTGTTTATTAGTAGCTGTACATGATCATTCTTCTCTTTTCCTTCCCCGGTGCATTATGTATGCTAGCTTCCTCTTCCATTTTCTGTCGGCAGCATATCACTTGTCCCGTACCATGCCTTCTTGCAAGTATGCGTGTAGCTGGTTGTATTGGGATGTTCTCATTTAAAAGAGCATGTTTATTTCCCTGTTTCCCATTATATGCAGGGGCCTGGCTTCTTCATATGCCATCCTAGGTTGGGATCCTTATCAAATTCTCTTTTTTTTTCTAGAGGGGCTTTTGCTGTTTTTTTTTTTTTTTTTTGAGCAGGAGCTCATCAGCTCCTAGATATGTAAACTCCTTCAATCCATATGAGGATCCGGAGGTGTGGGATGTATGACATTCCCGGTCTTCCTTATTCCCCTTCCCATTCCTTTGCTCCGGGGTCACCTATTGGTCCCTCTTTGGTCAGCAGGGGCCGGAATACACATGAAAGTTTTTTTTTGTTTTCTTGGTATATGCCTAATTTGATTGGGCTTTGAGTCCCCCTTGTGTATTCACATCCAATTATGCATATCCGGCCTTAGATATATGTGTTTGATTGCTTTTTTGATTCATGCACCGATGGTGGGGTACAGGGAGCCAGGCACTTCTGACCCCTCTTTCTCTCTCTCTTTTTTGTTTTTATATCCTCTTCCAGCCTGATATCCAATCAAGCATATATTGATATTTCAACCAAAATTTTAAGTGCCAACATACTTATACTGGGTGAACCTGACCATCTTTTCTTTCCTTAACAACCCCTTGTGCAGTGGGGGAACGAGAGTGATGTCTTGGGTATTCTTGGAATTCATCTGACGGGTCAAGTCTCCTCCAGACGAAGTCTCAGTCCCCTATTTTGAATAGAAGAGAGGTTGATGATTTTGACATTCTTGGAATCCGTACGATGGGTCCAGTCTTTCCCATGTGGGCTCTCAATTATGCCAAAACAGCCCCTTTGTGTGGCATCCTTCTACTCATCCCAAAACAACCTTTTTGTGGCCATAAAAGTTCCATTTCCTGTCCTTAGAGCAGTCCTAAAATTTGTCGTAAAACTGCCCCTTTGTGTAGTCCTCTTAACAACCTACCAAGCTGGCCCAAAACAGGCCCACTTCGGCCCCATTGAGGGCCACTTAGCCTGTTGCTACAGTAAAAAGAAACAATGCACTAAATCAGGTTCTACAAGTTGCAAAACAAGCCCTTTCGGCCCTTGAAGTTCAAAATAAGCCTTTCTGGCCTATGAACTTGAAGACCAGCCCATTGTGTCGATGAGATAATGAAGCTGGCCTATTGGGTCTTGGACTTAGGCGACCAAGGATGGTAGGATCGGAATCGGCCACCGGATTGGTGGGTACCAATCCGATCTAGATCGGATCGGATCGGTCTGATTCTTAGTGATCCGCCGGAAGAAACAACGATTCGGAATCGTTCCGGATCGGTCCTTCAAAAAATGGTAAAACCTTAAAAAAATACCAATATAACACTTTAGATCGGATTCCGATCCTATCTAGAGCATTTGGGGCAAAATCGGCCTGAAATCGCCCCCAAAATGGTGTCGTGGCGGCCCTGCGGCCACCGCGGCTGTCTTCCGGTGGGCTAAGCCCCGTCTTCCCCATCCGATCGGGCGGGGAAGACGGCCGTGACGGCCCTGCGGCCGCCGCGGCGCCATTTCCGGCTGATTCCACACGGAATCACTGAAATCGTTCCGGAATCTATTGATTCGAATGATTCTGGCCCCGATTCTATCCAAAAACATCGATTCTGATGGATATTTTCTCCGGATCGATGATTTCGTCGAGAATTGGATCGGCCACCAGTCTGATCCAAAAATCAGCCCCGATCCGATCCAAGAATCGGCCGATCCCGATCCGGATCGGCCGATTCTGTAATCCATGTAGGTGACTAGTCGAGACACATTTTCGGTATGCTAACCCAGATGTAGGTGTTGGTTGGATCTCGTTGCTGACGATCTTTCATAATGGGATGAGTCAAGTAGTTGTTACACCAGATGGATAAATTTTTACTCTAATCAGAAATAAGGCGGCATGTTACTGAAATTTTCCTGATTTTGTGGAAGTTTACATCGTGGGAAGGATACACTCTCATTATGACAAAGCAAGGACTATGTCGTATGAATTGCCAAATCAGATGTCCACCGACATGGAAATGCAATGAAGTTTCAAGTGCCAACTCGACTTGGTATGACCGAGTAATCGATGCTAGTCTAACAGACCGAATGGGATGCGAACTGAACTAGGATGAACATAAATAAAACAAATTTGATGATATACTTAATAAAATCTGAAGATACCTTAAAATAAGTCATTAAATTTAAAAAATACAATCAGAACTTAACACAATCTAAAAATCAGAATAAAAACACTTAAGTCAATGAAATTCAAATAAACCAAAACCAATTAAATAAAACACATCAAAAACACTTTAAAACATCCAAAAATAACATCAAAACATAAAAATTCAGATCACTTAACAATTTGAAATTTGAAGTTAATCAAGTCAAACTAAAAGTTTAAAAGACATTTAAAATATACTGAACACACTTAAATCAATATCAAAATACCAACCAGCATAAAAAGGTAACAAAATACCATAATTCAAGTATCAATTAAACCAAACAAATTAGATTGTTTAATACATCTAAAACTCATTAAATTTCAAAATGAAATAAAAAGATAACTTCAAATAACTTCAACAAAAACAACATAAATCAATCGAAAACCAAACAATATTTGAAATTCAAACCAAAGTCAAATATGAAACTCACAATTTAAACCAAATAAATTCAACTTTTAACAAACTTAAAACAATTTGTTCGCATCTCATCGGGACTAAAAGACGAGCCCTTTACGTTCCTTTCAGTATGTGGATGTGCACGCTCTCGAACAAAGATTGCTATGGCATCTAATCAAGGGTATTCGAGCAGTTGCTCGATGAAAATGAATGTCGGATATTCGCACCATCCGACTGAGATGGATTAAAATAAAATTTTCACAGAATCTGAACTTTAGTTCCATATTTTTACAATATCACCAAACTATCTAGTATTTTTACATGATATCACCTATCTTCGTAGAAAACTTGGACGTTGATATTTTTCTAAAACTTTTAAAAACGTGGTTCCCATATATACTAATCATGAGTAAATAATAAGATTTTTCCCCGCCTTTTTGCTTTTTTTGTTATCTTTCATAACCTCATTGCCTAGTATGAAATTCATTTCCCTAGATCCTACCCTTTGTGGGGAACATTTTTTGTGGGCCATTAGTCTATTAATGCCCATGATCTGACCTCTTGGTTTGTCAAAAAACTGCTTGATCTCTTGTTCTCTGCATAGAAACTCAGCCCTATGAGTTCACCGTTGGCTTCAATGCCATTGTCTGATAATTTTCATGAATTTTTTACATCCTTAGCCCAATTTACACCTCTGCTTCCTCCTACCCCGATTGGGATCAAAGCATGCTTCTTATTTTCTTCTTCTTTACCCTCACCCCCTTCTGGGCTGCTAATTCTACTGCTGATCTCGGCCGGGATCATATCATTGTGTATTCTTTCCAAGTTTGGCTGAGGGTTTGGGACTTGTATTGTCCCATCTTCTAGAACCAAAACATCCTCCCAACACTTCCTGACCTCCACTAGTTTCTGATGATCCCTCTAGGAATCCTCCCAGACTTTACATCCCTTTGGAGTAGGAGGCAGACGATTGTCCCTTGACATCTGCAGACCTCCACTACAAGTAGTTACTACAGGTCTACAGATGACATCTTGGAGGAAACTGGTCATATTGTAAAGCTCCCTACATAGCATCATCAACCTTGGACAGGCGCTCGACAACCTCCAACAATGAACTCCCTTTTACTATCACCGCATCAATCTCCTCCATCATTGAGGAGCATCGGCCACAAACATCACCTCTGGCTTTATATGGTTGAAAGTAGATGAAGGAGACCCAATCATAGAATAGAATCGGCCAATCTATTATCTACCATCAGCTTGGTACCCGACCAGTTGGCTGCAGCCTCCCACAAAAGCAACTACCTTGAAGACAACCACGTTCCAGTTCAACATCGTGTAAGTTAATTGGATCCTTGGATAATGCATCCGAGTGACACAAGTTCACACTGTACTGTTCATCCCCTTCACTTGATAGTGCCTACCAGCTGTGATTGGCGGGAGCCTGCCTCCATTTGTACCTTCCTTCCTTCGACTTGCCTTGCCATTGTGCACCTCTCCAACCTTCCCTAACTTGCTTAAAAGAATAGATGCTGGATTTTGAACTGGCCTACCCCCATTTTGCTCTCTTGCCACATTGGAGATAACACTGAATCCTATTTTTGCAATGCCAAACTCATCTTGACATGAAATTGTTCACTGTTAATAAGAGGAGGACCAAGAATTCATTCCGGAAGTCGATGGAATTGTCAAAAACTACCTCAAGGACTCCACTCATTGGCCACCATAGATTTTGCTTGTTGACGAAACATAACCTCTTGAGAGGGAGCATAATTTTAGATAAGCACGCAATTGACCAGATTGAGGCTGAAATACCCTTCACATTAACTCTCACCGAGCGTGGAGTGCCTACTAGCTTCATAACAAAGACATTGTCTTTACACTGGCGAATCTGAATGAAACACTGACCACCTACTGCTGAACTCTGAACGACAAAACAATTCCTTTCTGCAGCATTCAACCAACTTGCCCTTGAAGAATTTTTTGTGATGAACATCCTTGGTTCCAATGTTGACATCCACCAAAGCTTATTCTTAGACCAATTTAGCTTCAGAAAAGAATCTAGCAGCACCTTCTTAACATCATGATCAATTTTTTTCTGAATGGATACCATTTGACAATCCTCTAGCCTGACCATCTTCGCCTTCATTCCCAACATCATTGGCATGGCTAAAGGCCCTTGTTCATTTCAGTTCAGTTAGATTTGACTGGATGTGGAATAGCAGATTGACTGCCAATCACCAGGCATCGTCACTCGCGATGCCCAACTCCCCAGCATTTACGGCATCGGAGGCCGTTCCTGCAACCTAATAGCATGGTCATTCTTGTAGCAATGGTTATGCATCCATGGCTTATAAACACTACTTCGACCTTTGACCACCACTTGGCTAAAAGACTTTTGAAAACAAGATTATTTTTTGAGGCAAGGATGCTGATTGCCGCATCACGGCTCCGAGTTGTCATACCAACCTCACGAGGGATTCTCTAGGGAGACTCATCCTTCCCCGCACTACTGTGTCAATCACATCCACCTACCTTGCCCCTGGTGTCGTCGAAATGTCACACTGAGAGAATCCTACCCGGGCAACAACGTCTAGCATCATCACGAACACTAGAGCAATCCTCTTCTCCGACCACCTTCCATCTTCTGGCGAGCCTCCTTTCTCCGGCTTCTACGGATCTTATACACGACGTCTCACCATCCCTGCCTTTCACGAGCATTCACATGGCCCCTTCATTGTCTTCAATTCCTCCTCCCTTAGGATCCTCACTGGCGAGCACAACCCACGAGAGAGCATTGGTGTTGACCTTGTGAGGTGCTCTAAAATCAGCGGAGCGCCCTACCGTGACTCTTTATTGGGTAGTGTCTTGTTCTGATACCATTTTACAAACTCCAAAACTATACATATAATCAATTTGATTACAATATAGACCTATTCACTCTATGGCATATATGTAAATCCAAAAAATAGAAAGCTCAAAACTTAGCTATCAAGACACCTAATTCTTTGATGTTCCACTTGGTTCTCCGACGTTTTTTTTCACCATTAGCACAAGAATAGTCTGTTATTGTTGGTTCTCCTGCCATTAGGTGTAAAAAAACATAACACATAGGAAAGTGACGGTAAGCAATGAGCTTATATTGGATGCAATAAAAAGAAACAATATAAATTCATAGTGGAACTCATATAACACAATAAATAACATTATATAATTATCAACAAAAATATAGAGATCATACGTGAAATATATATATATAATATAGCAAATGATTCAAAGTAGACATAATCAAGGAAGGGCGGGTTGGGAATTGGCCCCAAATCTGACCTAGTCAGACTGGGCTGCGACCCACGACTCGGGTCGGACAGGGTAGGATTTGTTATTTTTAAAAATTTTAAAAATATAAAAAATTGCATGAAAAATAGGAAAAATTATATTTTTTACACTATATAGTTATGTATACATAAAAATATATACATAAATATAATTATATTTTTATGTTATAATTGAGTATGAGCGTTTATTTATGTATATAAGTAAATATGATTTTTTTGTGATTATGTTGTTTTAGTATATGTTGAGAAAGAGTTAATCTCAAGTGAGAAGGTAAAGATGATTAAGAAACAATTTTATAAGTTTTAAGTATGCATCATATATTTATAATTGCAAATCTTAATCATATGTAATAGTATAAATGATAAACTATTGTTATACCATTAATAAATGGACGCTAAAAAATTGTGAATCAACATGCGCAATCAGATTGCAAGGGTCAAGGGGGCAACTTCCCTTGTGCTGGATATCAGGGGGCCTGAAAGAAAGAAAATGTATGTTATGAGACCTGGCGAACTAGGGCGACCCGGTCGGCCAACCGGTCCAGCCCCGGACCACAAACCATAGACATAATCACCAATCCATCCGATTTTCAATGTACTTAAGGATTTATTTATCATCATGGAGTGTCATGAATACCTTTATAGAAATAAGAATTTGGCTCTTAAGTGCTAACCTATTCAAGAGTTCAAAAGAGTTAAGCTATAGGACTGACTGAACCCCATACCTCGCGAGTCATGGGGTGTCCATCGTCTGGTCAAGTGTGCACACAAATGTCAATGCCATGTCCCCAAAAGCCAGTATATGCCCATACTAGTACACTTTGGTCATTCTCTTGAGTGGAATTAACTATCCACCTGGTGCATAATATCCTAGATTC
Source organism: Cryptocoryne crispatula var. balansae (assembly GCA_036172225.1). Lineage (NCBI taxonomy): Eukaryota > Viridiplantae > Streptophyta > Magnoliopsida > Alismatales > Araceae > Cryptocoryne > Cryptocoryne crispatula. The sequence continues at coordinate 6,071,336 of CM069934.1, forward strand.
CCTTGCATTCTTTTCTGAATAGAAATGAAGCATTGATGCGTCATCAATTTTGCATTGAACAAACACCTTTCAATTTTGACATAAAATACTCACAACAATTTATATCAAAAACACATGAAGTATATAACATTTCATATATCATTAATAACATGTCAAAATAGTTGGGGATGACAGGAGAGAGAAACTTTAGTGAAACCGGAGCTTAAAGAAGGAGGGTTGAGGAGTCTGGTGTTCCCAACGAAGAGAGGCCTGTAGTGAGAGGAGGCAGTTCTGAGGGGGTTGTGGGCTGAAGGGCCAAGGTTCTCCAGGGAGAGTCATGACAGAAGGAGACTTCGTTGCTGGTCTCCGGCTTGGTGTTCTGAGTATTGAATGGGATAGTGTCCACGGTAGTCGAAGGACATTCGTAGAGTCTAGCAAGAGGTCTTGGCATTGACGTGAGGGTTTGAAGTTCTTGTCACTTGGGCACTTCCAGCACATAGGAGATTTTACAGTGTAGTCGTCTTTGGTGGCATTGGAGGAGGTCGACGATCATGGACTTGTGAAAAATGTTATGGGAGGGACTGTGATACAAGGGCATGTAGGAATGGCCATCGATGTTGACAATGCTAGGTTTTAGGGCATAGGGAGCGTTTGTGCCTAGAACAGAGGAAGAAGCCATGTGATTTGTCCTAGTCAGCGATCAACTTTTGGGAACAGGGGGATGACACCTTCTACGCTTAATTAACTCCTGGAATGAGGGACAAGAAGGCATGATAGAGGGAGTTCATGTTTGTGAGTCCATGACTGTCCTAGGAGGCTCGTACCAGGCTAAGAAGAGGACTCTGTTTGACATGTTTCTCTATCGGAATTGTCCAAAATCTTTCGATCTTGGTTGGTTAAGGTGTCAGGGCTGGACACTTTCATTGTGAGAACTAGTTTGATGCAAAGTGGCTTAATGCAGTTGCCGGAAGTAGTTTCTGAGTCTAAGGTGTTAATGAGAACGACTTTGTTGTCCAAGTTCAACCATGTAAGGATGATATTGCTGCGGTGGAGATGCCGATGTTGGAAGATCAATGCACTTGATTGTGAAGGGTCTTCTAAGTGTTCTGATTCCTACTTGTCCAACATTCTCACACCCTTTGGCCGGCTCATCTAGGTAGCTAGGGAGAAACTTTGGTGGACAAAGAAGGCTGGAATTGAGGTTCATCCAGAGTAGTGTTTTCAAAGCAATTGCTTAAGCACCGCTCAAAGTGGTTTAAGGGGCCAAAGTGGAGGTCTGCTTTATCGGACCTTAAAAGAGCAACCATTTTGGGCTGTTTGAGTGGTAAAGCGCTCAAAGTAGTTGATTTGGCTGCTCAATCCTGGCGAAAGTGAACAATTCTCGCCGAAATCCACAATTTTTATTGCAAGACATCTTCCCCGCCTCAACGGGCAAAGAAGATATGTCGTATCGGGTCTTTTTAGACCCAGTATGACTAGATTCGGGCACTTTGGACCTGATATCAACGGATTGAATGACGAGTTTGTTGGACCTGGTACGAGTCTTCTTCCCCATCCGAAAGCGGGGAAGACTAAGCAGTGGCTAGACTGTTGAGCAGCGGATTCTAGCTCTATATTCGATTCAAAATGGGTGGAAAGGACTGGATTTTGACATAGAACCCTCTTGGCCTATAGAAATCTGTTTTTTTATTTTTTAGTTTTGAAGAAGCCATTTTTTATATATACTTTAATGCTAGAATTTTTTTGTTGTATTTTGTGGCCGGACCACTTGTCTCAACCCTGATTAGTCTTACCGCTTCTTAAGTGCTAAAGCGGCGAAGAGACCCTTGTCATTTTGGACACTTTATCGTCTTAGCAACTATAATCTAGAGAGTAATTTCGCCTTCAACAGTTTTCCTTACTACTTCTTGTTGATGGTAAGCAATTCTTGATCATTTTAGTGCCTTGATGTAACCTCAAAAATCTCAAAATTTAAAGATTTTGGTTTTGAAAATTCGTTTTCCATTTGAATTTGACTTGATTTGACCTTAGTATTGACTTTGTAAAAAAATAGATGGTATTCCATAAAAGTACTAACTAGGGTCAATGATATGTATAAAATTATACATTGAGGTTGTTAGGTTCTTTGAAATTGATTTTGACATCTTCCCGTCGGATGGTGCGAAGATCCGACGTTAATTACTTCGAGATTACTCGAAAACCCTTGATTAAGCGTCGTAGCAATCCATTGGAACAGAAAACATACATCCACAACAATAAACATTCATACAAACACATATTGGAGAAAACAACCCCATGCAATCAGTGGAATGCAAGCGCTTAATCTGTTTTCAGTTTGGTTTGGATTGATTGATTTGAGTTGAAAGTTGTTTATGGATTGATTTAATTTCAGTTTGTTTTAGATTTGTATGGTTAACGTTAATTTGTTTTAAGGTTTGATTTAAGAAATTGATTTGGATTGAGTGAAATTGATTTAAATTTGTTCAAAGTCAGATTTGGCTTCAAACGAAGTTTGTTTGGTTTAGTTTTGTTTGATTGAAATTAACTTGAATTTAATTTAAGAGTTGGATTTGAATTGAATTTTGATTGGTGTTTACGAATTTTAAATTTTTTAATTTTTTTAGATTTGCCTGACTTATGATTCGGAGTTAATTTTATTTTACGTTCTGATTGGAATTTGATTCAAATATGCTGTTTGGATCAGGATTTGGTTAGGATAAATTTAATCAACTTCAAGTTTGTGACCTTTGTTCGAGTTCCTGGTTAACGTTTTAACTGAGGTTAAGATTTTGACATTATTAGGAATTGGGTTTGGGAAGTTTGGTCTGTTTACAGATTTGGTTCGTTGATGAGTTTGTGATTTGTTTGAGAATGTTTTGATTTGGGTATTTAATTATATGAAGACTCAGATTTCAAATTCTGGGCTTTACAGATTCTGGGGGTTTACAGTTTCTGGATTTACAAGTTTGCTTGGATTCCAGATTTTGGAGTTCGGATTCTGCACTTTTTTTTAAAGACCTTCAGATTTTAGACCTTGGAGTTCAGATTTTTGAATTAGAAACTGCAGATTTCAATTTCAAGTTATGTTTCAAATTTTTAATTAATTGTCCATGAGTTAATTGCAGTTATTCGAATTTGGAATGCCCAGGATCGGTCCCGCCCCAGAATTCTGCACGTTCTCAGAGTTCCTGTTTTCAATGTGAAGTTCAGATTTTGAATCTTTGAAATGCAGATTTCAGATTCTACATGTTTCAGATTTTTACACATGTTTCAGATTCTAAACCTCCAGATTTCAGACTTCTTTATGGTGATTCCGCACATTACAGATTCCAATTTCAGTTTGTAAATTTCAGTTTTTCTGTATGTTTCAGATTTCAGAATTTTCTATTTATTTCAGATCCACGGCTCTGCCTGAATTTCAGAATTTTCAGACTTCAGATTTGTGCACATTTGCAGATTTCTTTTTAATTTCTGATTCTCGGCTGCAGGTTTTATGAGCTTCAGACTTTCAGATTTTTAAGTTTACAGACTTTGCAGGTTTTGGATTCTTCAGATTTTTATGGATTACAAGTTCAGATTTTTACTATTTCAGATTTTTTCAGACTTTGTTTTATGTCAGTTTTTGTTGTCTTGCCTTCCAAAAATTCTCACATGGTTGTCCTCTCTTTGTAGCATAAACATGTACACCGAACGTGAATTTTCATTTGCTTTCTCAATATGAGACATGATTTACAATTATGACCAGAAACTCGGTCCTTGAATCCTTGATGGATTTGTCAATTCATGGGCGGCATGTACCCGATCTTGATAGACTTATGGGCATCCTCCACTTCTTTTTTCTTGTCAGCATATAATCGGCTTAGCGGCATGTTGACCATACACGGCCTTATATAGCTGGTTGGTAAGACATTGGAGTCTTTTATAGACTTTTGTATGTCTACCTTAAGGACGTAGGGGCAGATGATTAGTCGACCCCCCAACTAGTCTGAATTTTGAATTTTTTTAGGTTAAGTCAAGACGTAGGGGCGGATGGTTAGTCGACCCCCCAACTAGTCTCGATTTGTTAATTAAAGAAGTAGATTTTTATTTAATTTCAATTGGGTGTTTGTTTAATTTTTTTTTGTTGAAGTGCCTGTCTGGCACTGTGCATCTGAAGGAAGTCCGGTCCTATTCCTCTTGGACCGGCTACTGTTTGAGCTGGACCGGCTACTGTGCCTTTGCGAAGGCTGGCCGGCTGCGCCCGGTCGGCCTTTTTTTCTTTTTTCTTTTTAACTGCCAAGCTTGCGGTGGGCCCCGCCTTTTTCCACCGTGGACATAAGTTCGGGGGGGTATTATTTCCCCCTGCTATAGTGCTCTCCCGACGTTCTTCCGGCTCCCGGCGACAGCGCGAGCCCTCTCCGGTGGCCTCTGGCCTCGTTCGACGGCAGCGGCACCAGTGGGGGGTGAAGAAGGAGCCGTCGGCCCTAGGGGAGGAGGAGGAAGCTCTCACTGGTGGTGATGGGGTGGGTGACCAATCCAAACAGCCTCCACGGTGGAATTTACGGCGTCCCGCGGAGGAAGAAGAATCCGGCGGCTGAGCTAGCTCCGGCGGAGGAAGAAGAAGAACGGGCTGTGCAAACAAGGCTCCCGAGACTCGGTAATCTCTCCAAAGCCTACCCTAAATCTTCCGACCCCTACCTCGTCTCCGTTTCCTCTCTCTCTCTCTCTTTGGTTTTCGCCGCGTCCACCCTCTGTCTTTCTGGTTTTTTCTCTCTCCCTTTTTTTTTGCACCATTACTGATCCATTTGTTCATCCTGTATGTGCCATTAAATTCATAGTAGCCACTAAATTGAACTCATTTGGGATACTTGCGTCACATCTCTCTCTTCTATTTGAAAATTTTAGGTGTCAACATTTCTCAACACCAAGAGTCAAGAGTTTATGGTGATGGTAAAAGCGAGAAAACACATTTCTTGCCCAACCAAGGATTGTGACTTTTTTAGCAAGTTTAACACAAATTTAATGAGACATGTTTTTGAAAGGCTATTTTCAGCAAGTCCACAAGGTGGATTATGGAAGTGGAGGCTAGTTACGATAGGGGGAAATGCGTTCCCGTTACTGGGTGAAGAAGATGGGAATTGCGGGGATTTGTTGGACCCGTTAGACTTGTTATCAGTTCAAAAATGGGGTAAGTCCAATGATCTTATGTTTGAACTGGTCAGCAGGCAGACTGAACCACAACACTCGGTTGCCACTCTCAGAGCTGGTTGATGATCGATTGACTTAGCAAGGCAGTCAACTCATGTGATTTTTGGCACTCTAGGAACCGGCCTAGTTCCCTCGACAAGCTTGTCCAAATGGGCCTGGCTCGATTAGGTTGAAGGTGATTAGCCAACAAGAAAACTTGTTCCAGGAAGATTCAGATGTGTTTTGGGATCTCTTTAACCCAACAAGTGATATTATGATTGCCACATTGCCATTGTAATTAACGGCATGGAATGTGATCTCCCGAAAATCTCTCGAGATCTCTCAAGAATCTCTTTCTCTCCATGCGTCTGAGAAACGAGAATATCTATATAGTACTCTTGGTACCTTGATCTCCTTTACCTATTACTACCCCTAACTTGTTGGATGGCCTTGTTAAGTTTATTTTATATATTGTTAATTTTATCATGGAATTTATCTAAGTATTCATCTAGACAATATTGTTTGATAAAATTTAATAACTTAATATTTTTATGATTATATATGTACAATTGACCTAAGATGTCATCAATCTCCTATCTATATTGTTCAAGATAAATTTTTGATTTAACATAAGATCTTTTGTATGTCTCATGTTAACAATAGTTTACTTTTTTTGTATTACGTTTTTAATTCTCTCACAGCTTACTTTGATGTTTAATATGAGTTCTCTTATCCTTTTTGAAGTGATTACGTAGCATTTTACACTTAAACATGCATATTTCTGAGATCCAATCTCTTGAGATTTTTTTGAGATCTTTTCTCTTCAGTCTCCATAAGATAAAATCTAGATGCTAGATGGCAATTCTTGAGTAAAATATACCATACATAAATGAAATTCAAGATCTGATCTCTCAAGATTTTTTCTAGAATTTCACAAGATCTCTTCTCTTTCACTCTTCTGAGATGAAGTCGAGATCCAAGACAATAATCCTTGGTTAGAGGGAGTTTCTTAGAATCAAGTTAGGTACTCTTCCAGGACTAAATTCAATCTATTGAAGCTAGCGTGAGGATATAATGGAGAACGGTGATGGTCAGTTGGAGGTCAATGGAGCTGCTCTAGTTCCATATGATGTAGAAGCAACAAATAGATGTAGCTAGGCAGAGGAAATGGAAGAAGCTTGGGATATTAATGAAAGTATACGTACCATTGGGGAATTAATTGGTTTAAGTTTTCTTGGCAGAGAGCATGTGGTGATGAGCTTATAGGAAGGGATAACATCCCGGGATTTAGAAAACATATCCAATAGAGGATTGGAGCAAGAGTGGTGAAGTTTATCTTAAGCAATGAGATTATGGTGGACAATAGAAGTAAGAAGAATGGGAAGATCATAGTGATTTATACTGATGACTCTCTTTATTTGGAACGGTAAGTGGATTGTGGGAAGAGGTAAGATCAGAGAATGGCATAACATGATAGCAACTCATAAACCCGATGTTTTTCTCCTTCAAGAAACAAAGTCAGACTTCAGCAATGCATACGAGTTGGAGGGTTTGAAGACACGAAACTTAATTAAGGTATCCTTTGTACCTTCTATGGGAAGAGCGGTGGACTACCTGTATTATGGGATGGCAGCCGGTTTAGACTTTGGGATTGAATTAGGGGGATTTTAGGACAGGTTTAGGACCTGTTTAGGGGTGGTTTTAGGACCTGTTTGGAGGGGTTACAAGGCCTGGTTTAAGGGGTTTTCAGACCTGTTTTAGAGGGATTCCAAGGCCTGGTTGGGGGACTTTTTTGGGGTTTGATTTGGAGGTGTTTGATGACCCGGCTTTGGGCATGTTTTGAGGGCTATTTTGGGCATCCTTTTAGTTGGTTTTGATAGGGCATGGAGGGGGTACGGGACAGCAGTGAAAGAGTTCTGTCTTGGCCTGATTTGGGCTTGGATTTGGGGTAAAAAGGATTGAAACTTTAAGAAACATGCAAGGGCATGGGTGCAGCCATAGGGGACGGCCATAGCCCCTTTTTTGGGTTTTGGGGATTGGAAAAGCAACCAAAAATAGGGCGCATGAAGGAGGTTCTCTCATAGCCCTTGTTTGAGGCCAGAAAGGATTTTAACCCATGGAAATAGTGGGGCACATCAAGGGGGTTGGCTATAACACCAATTGGGCTTGATATGATGATGGAGAAGAGAGGTGTTTTTGTAAGGGAGGAGGGTGATGGGGGCGCAGCAGGCCCCTCCTTTTCCTCTCCTAGGAATGGCACAACAAGGGGAAGGGCTGGGAGCGGCTCTCTCTCTCTCCCTCATAGGCTTGGTGGCTAGGGTTGCTAGGAGGAATGTGGAAGCCTTCACAATAGGGCTGACGGAGGCTTTTTGTAGAAGAAAAGAGGGGTATAGGCAGCTCACAGGCCTGGTAGGCCTTGAGATGATCGCCACCAACCGATCATGTTGGTTGGAGATGAAATGTGACTGTTTTCCTATTTTCAGAATTTTTTGCAGATTTTTTAAAATTTGTTTAACTGGTGGTACAACCTCAACTGATTCCAACCATGGAGGATTGCTCCATGGTCGTTTTTATGAATTTTTTAACATTTTATTAATTTCAAGAATTTTTAGGGCTTATTCTTTATTTTATGATTTTTTTAAGAAAAAAACTAAAAATGATTTTAGGAGCCCCCAAATATGAAATTTTTGGCAAAATTATACTGGTTGATGACAATCATAATTGGGTGATTTATGACTAATTAGTTTATTTTTTATCATTTTTATGAGAGGACATATAATTTTTCACAATTTTTTAGAAATTATTTTTTTGAAATTTGAAATTTTAGATATATTTTTTTAGTATTTTTATGAATTTTGTGAGAAGAGTTTGATTTTATGAAAACTCCTCATTTTTAGGATTAATTATCTTTAATTTATGAATTTTATAAGGATAATATTATCCCCTATTTTTATATTTTATATTTTATAGTTATTTTTATTTTTATTTTTTTCTTCTTTTAAATATGTCTGGGATAGAGAAAAAGTGGTGCGTTGGAGGCTGTTGAGCCTTAGTTAAGTATAACATCACCCAAGAGGAGGCCCATAAATAAGCAATTAATTTATTCTCGAGGGGGGGGGCTAGATATGGCCTTTTTTCTGTTTACTTTTAAAAGACTTGTGTCAATAGGTACCTACCCCAATTCAAAGTTGTTAAGGCGCTCGCCTAAGCGGCGCCGCCACAACGCCTTGCCATGGCACCTGCCTAGATGCCCAAGGCAACTAAGGTGCCTAGCTAGGTGCCCCAAGTCTCATTTATGACTAAAAGACCTTCTCTCAGGGGGTTTTACCCTTTTAATGCCCCCTCACAAGCGATGTTATCTCTATTGATACCCTCAACTTGATCGCGCAGATCAATCTGTAATTTGTAGATGCCCATGTAATGATAACATAAACATATTTCACTATCACTTATTATTATATATGGTTAAGATTTGTGATACATGTTGTATACTTAAAATTTAAGTTCTTTATTAGGTGGATCATGTTCTTTAGACTCTCTTAAATGTTTTTCTTACTACATCTCTAATCTTTGTCGCCCTATTTATTCATATAACATTGACTTCTAAGTTTACTTTCAATCTTTTATCTTGAGAAATCATTGCTAAATATTTCTTGCTTCACCTCTTTTAATTCTCATCATTATTGTAGTCATAATTGTCAAGGCGACAAGGCGACAAGGCGCATAAGACGTTGAAGGGTACTGATTCCGCTTAGGCGGCAAGGCGGCTGCTTAGACGTCGCCTAGGCGGTCAAGGCGATATTCAAGGAAGGCTGGGTCGGGGGTCGTTATACATAAAAATATGTATAAATATAATTATATTTTTACGTTATAATTGAATATGAGTGTTTCATCTATGTATATAAGTAAATATGATGTGTGTGTGAAAGAGAAAAGAGTTAAATAGATTTTTATAAAATTTAAGTATATAACATATTTATGATTATAAAATTTATATATGTGCGATAGTATAAGTGATAGTGAAATATTGTTATAATATTATTAAATGGGGGACGCAGAGTATGTAATAGTATAAGTGATTTTATATATGTTATTATGAAAGTGTGGGTATTTAGTTTTGGATAAGGAGTTAATCTTGATAAATTAAGAGAGACAGAGAGAGGGAGAAGAAAGAGCTGAAGGAGAACTTAATTAAGTATATAATATATGTTTATAATCATAAATCTTAAATATGTATGATAGTATAAGTGATAGTGAAATATATTAATATATTCAAACTATCATTAAATAGGTGTCCCTTGTGAGGGATATCAAGGGGGCAAAACTCCTCAATTATTTTTTTAATCATGCAAAAATACTCAGGGCGTCTTGGGGGCCTTTTTGGCCCCAGACAAGTGCCTTGTTGGACCCTGGCAAATAGCTGTTGGAAAAGTGCCTTGTTGGGTGCCTTGACAACTATGATTGTAGCTAAAATCTTTCTTTAAGTGTATTTATTCATCTCTTTGAGGATTACTAACTTATGTTGACTTGTTAAAGTTTCAATAAGAATTAAGAATAATTTTGTAATCTTTGTAAATAGCACGATTAGTTTTTCATATAATATTGAAATCATTTTCGTTTTTATTTGTTTCTTCGTAATGTTGTTAAATGAGTATTTTTAGTACACTAATCCTAGGCTTTAGCAAATCAATTATACTTTTTCTCTTTTTATTTAAACTTTTGTATCAAAAACTTGCATGAACTTTCCTATATCCATGACTATCATTTTCATCATGTCATTGAGATCTCCAATTAATATGTTTTCTTAATCTTGTATATTCATCTATATTCTTCTAAGTTGTTTATTTAAACTCACTTTCTAAGTCAATAAATCCTAACTACATTATTTATCTTTTTTATATAATCATTCTTACAAGGATAATCTTATCGGTTACTCTTTTTACTGATACCACTGCATCTTTTAAATTTTTTATTAACTATAATATCTATTTATTTCATTTATTTATTTAGTTTTTGTATACTTTGTAACATCTATTTCTTACTACTTTACATTTATCTTCTATCTATTTAGTTGCTTGAACGCAAATAATATATATATATATTTTCTCTAGTATCAACAAATTTCATAAGATTTCTTGTAAGTGATACAATATTACAAGTGCTTATCCTCATCTTTTTTTAGTTGTTCTTTTTATACATCTTTATGTGATCATATCTGTCTTAATTATTATATCTTGCTCCACTCCATTGACTAGTTTTTTATGCATTCGTCCCTGTTGTGAATCTCTTGTTTATTTAACACCACATTTGAATATTGACGTGGCATGTCATGTACGAGGAAAATCTTCCCCCACCTTTGCTTTGGTGTAGCAGGACGTAAGTAGAGCAAACCCCAACGTTTGTATCATTTTAATTTATATCATAACATGCGACTATTTGCATGCTAAACGTCACCTAAAGCAACACTTTTTTTTTTTTGGAATTGGGACTGGCAAAGTATAAGTAAAATTGTACTTGGATGGTGTTAATACTACCCACCAATATAAAAAATATTTGTTCAGAAAGCAGGGAAGTAGGATTTCCGTTAAAACTGAGCATATAAAAGAAAGTTTTTCTTTGGCTTGTTATGTTATCAGATGCACTGGTATCAGCCGCCTACACACCAAACTGCCTTGTCTAGCCCGATGTCTCTTGAGGTGACTGCCTTAGCTGCCAAGGTGATCGCCACAACAACCTCGGTCTCCTTAGTTGTCTCAACTAAACTCTGTCTGATCCGGACCCGTTATCGGTTGGATCCAATAGACTAACCGAAATCTCCCTCCCCTGATACCCACATCCCCTACACCAGTTTCTTTCCCCCCTTGGGTGAACCTCCTCTTCCCCTCCTGCCCTGGACCCATTGTCTCTGATACGGGGAGTTTTTTCCTTCATTGGTTTCCACCACCACCGAAGCATTGTATGCTATCAAAACCTCCTCCTGCAGTTTTAGCCTGACTGTGAGCTTTCTCCTCTTTCCCTAGGTTTAGAGCTGCTTGTTCTTCCTCCTGCCACCACCACCTGCAAGCATTGAACCGTCTGCCGCCATTTGATACTGCAGAAGCATCTAATTCTGCCTGCAGATGCTGTTGATGCGTCTGCTGGCAAACACTTCTATGTCAGTAGAAGCATCTAATTGATAGAACACTTCTATGTCAGTAGATGTCACCTCCTCCCTGGTCGATGCCATAGAAGTGTTGCATCAACAGATGCTGTTGAACTGTCCTCATCTGCTGGCAAACACTGCCACTTCTTTCTCTTCCGTTCTCCTGTGCCAGTCAATGTCACAGAGATGTCTTCCTCCACCTGCAGATGCTGCTGAGGCATTCTTCTTTCCCAGCAGATGCCACCTCCTCCGCTAGTTAACACGGCAAAAGTGTCTTCGCTTGCAGACGTCACATCTCCTTTGGCTCCTCTGCTAGTCAGTCTGATGGCTGCCAACTTCTCCACCAGACGTATGATTTGTCTTATCATACGTTATAGTTTTTTATTTTTTGTCAAGACGGTTATTTTTATGTAATTTTTAATTTGTTTTGATGTTATTGCTCTCATCTATTCTAAATTTTTGTAATTTTTATATAGTTTATTATTGTATTTTATTTTTTATATACTAATATATATTAAAAACATACTTTGTCTTGAGCATTACGAGGCAAGGTGATCCTCTGCTCGTCTCAAGCACTTTACGTATCGGATAACATAGATAGCCTATATTTATTTTGTTGTCATATGTTGTTTTGTATATACACTTATTCTGGATTTTCTTCGGCCATTTCCAGGTGTTTTATGTATGGTTTGATGCACCTATTGGTTATGTCTCAATAACTTCATGCTACACGTCTGAGTGGGAAAAGTGGTGGAAGGACCCTGAAAACGTGGAATTGTATCAATTTATGGGCAAGGATAACGTCCCTTTTCATACGGTAACAGCCTTTTCTCCTTGATGTAGATTGTATCCAGTAATATTGCTTTTGTATACTTTGCATTTACTTTCTGCATGGTGGAATGAGTGTACAACACAATATGAAACTAGCTGAAAATTTGTCTAGCCATGGTGACTAGTGTATTGCAATAGTTAGTATGCGGGTAAACAATGAGAAAATAGACAAGAATCAGATAATATGGTGTGGAACTGGTTATTTTGATCTTCAAAACAAATGCTATCAAAAAAATGTGATCATCTAATGGTAGACAATGTTATTACAAGTCCACATCCTTTGGACTTTTATAACATCAACCAACTCATGTTTTATGGCGATTATCATCACACCGGATAGACAATGAAGAAGTCGAGCCCCAAGTGGGCCTTATTGCCCCCACTGACGACCGTGACCATTGCTGCTGTCACCAAACAGGTCGAAGCTCAACATTGAAGGCTGCGGCCTTTGCTGCTGTTGGCGCAAGAAGAGGTCTTGGGCAAGCCGCAGCCCTCGCAAGGTCACTAAGGCCGCAGTTGTCACCATCCTCCGAGGTCAAATACCATCTTGCCGTGCTGCTAGTCACCAAGGTGGTTGCTTCAGCCACCGCCATTATAACCATTGGATGCCGGTGTTGCCATCGCCTCCGTTGGAAGACAAGCCCGGTGGGGGCATTCTGTCCGTCATTGGAAGCTTCGGTCTACAGACCTCCACCCTTGCTGGAAAAGCCCCAAGGGGGCATCCCATCACATGTGGTTGGGGAGGAGAGAAGAAGCCACCGAAATTGGAAGTTTTGCGGACCTTTGTTTGTGTAAGGAGGTCACCCCCGCTGCCTCTTTCACCGCTGTAAGTTGTTGCTGCCGTTGCCTCTACTTCCACCACGACACCACCATAAGTCATTCGCTACTAGGAAGAAGAGGAGGAGTCCCTGTTGTTCTTCTATTTAGACGCCGCCATCGATGGACGAAGGAACCTACAAGGTTCCTGTCATGGTCAAGGATCGTGGGATCAAAATCAGAGTTAGGATTGATGGGTACTGATTTGATCCGGACGGTATGATTTCGATCGATCTACTAGAATAAAACTGATCCAGCCCGATAGATCTTGGCCGATCAGGCTGTTCTTGGCCGATTCTGCAAAAAAAAAAAAGCAAAAAAAAGATCTGATCCAGCCGATCTTGGCCGATTCTGCTGAAAAAATGTTTTTAGATCGGTCTTTCGGCTGAGAATCAGTTCAACAATGGCCAATCCAATTTAGGGATCGGGACCAGATCAGTCGGTTCTGCAATCTATGGTCACAGTCAAAAATTGAGAGGAAAGGGGAGAGAAGAGGAGAAGCTGCTACCTTAGTCTTCATCGTTGCCGCCTAAAGAAGGAACCATTGAGAAGAGCATCATCTTTGGAGAAGAAAGGAGCTCACGAGGGTTTTTGCTATAGTTGGGAGAGAGAAACTAACGAAGAGAGGGTCGTGGTTGATCAATCAAAAGAGAAAAAACAAAAAAGAAAAGAAAAGAAAAACATGGGCACATGCGCTCACTTGCCCATGTGCCTATGTAGGGCTACTGACTAAGTTAGCAAGATCTAGCCATCAGGGTGAACTTATCTCTGGTTTGATCTCCAGTCGAGATGCTACCGGAATTTTTGGTTTTGCTCTTCCTTTTTATAAAAAGGGACCAAAATAACTTGATATTTTGGATAGAAACAGCCAACCAAATTTGTTTAGAACAAAATGTTGTTGAAATTTCAAGAATGCATATTTGCATCTTAAGTTTACAAAATGTTGTTCAATTATGCAGAAAGGTTAGAGTAATGTATAACAAATATGCATACAAACTTTATAATATTTCATGATGGAAATCAATCTACTTATTGAGGAACAAGACTTGTGTGCCCTCTCGTTTACTGTACTCTCATACACTATGTATTCAAGTCATAGATTGCGGAATCAGCCGATCTGGATTAGAATCAGTAGATTTCAGGATCGGATCGGCCGTTGCCAATCCGATTCTCGGCCTAAAGACCGATCCAAAAAAAGTTCCGGCAGAATTGACTAGGATTGGCCGGATCAAGGATCGTAGGATCGGGATCAAGATTGGAGGGGACTAATCTGATCCGGTCCAATCCCGACCAATCCGCTGGAAACCAGATCGATCCAAAATCGGTCTGGATCATTTCTTTATTTTTTCAAAACAATCTGGAAAAATTGTAAAAAAATTTTAAAAGAATCTTAAAAATTAAGAAAAAAATTGTAAAAAATAAAATTTTAAGAAATTGGTCCAATTTTCCACATTTAAACACAACTTTAAGTTTGACTTTATAAGACAAATTAACACAAGTGGATACAAATTGTATCATATAATCATACAATACAAAGTCTCATTCGTATTTTTTCTACATTCCACTAAATAAAAGAAAAAATACAAGTTATACGAAGATAGCTTACAATGATGAATGATCTCATCACCACCAACTATTAAATTGCCTCGGATTTCTGTCTTGCTCATCCTGATCTTCTTGGATTCTCCCCTAACTTTGATCAGTCATGATTGGCCCATACCCATATGAAAATAAAGATTGGGCCATCTAGCTAAAATCATAAACTCCACCCTTGGTCGGAGTTGGAGGAGATGGTGGATGACAAGGCGAAATGTCTGAAGCAGGATCAATATAGGAAGATGTGAACTCATCGAATACATTCATCTTTGTCCAATATCCGTTGCTCCTTCCACTTGAACATGAATGTCTTCTCTCACTCAAATCATTTGGACCTGCTCCACTCGTGTGTGCACTACTAGTAAAGTCACCCACCTCTACCCCCCGTATGTTGTTGTTGTTGTGTGGGTGGAACAAATTCTTCCTCATCCTCATCTGATAAAGGTGGCTGAGTGGTGTCAGTATCAAGGAGATGATGTTGGCATTTGATACTTTTCTTCTTTCTCTTCAAGGTTTGTTGTGCTTCACTACTGTGTGAACCTCTTTTTTCTGCGTCTGTTCTTTAGAAAGAAAGACATCTCCGGACTTTTCTAGGAAAATATGTGATATCCTAAAGTATTAAGTAGTCCGGTGATAGTTTTAAAAATATTAGAACCGAGGTTCGGGTTCTTTGAAAATTTCATTTTTTGACCCTTCTCCGCCGGATGGTGCGAGTATCCGGCGTTAACTTACATCGAGCAACGGCTCGAACGCCTTTGATTAACCGTCGCGGCAACCTGTTTTTGGAGATATGCACATCCACAACATAAAATAAAGAACTCAAAAGGGCAGCGGCCTTTTGGGTCCGATCAGATGCAAACCGTTTTGTTCGGGTTTATTGATTTGTTATTTTTTGTTTGACTTTTGGATTGACTTGAAAGTCGGTTTTGAGTTTTGGAGTTTGAATCAATTTGTTTGATTGATTTGTTTGTTGTTTTATGATTTGTTTGATTTTGATTTTGGTTGATTCAAGTTGTTTTGGTTTGAATCTGTTTGATCTTTGGACTTAATTGGTTCAAGTTTTGTTTTGATTTCAGTTTTGATGTGCTTAAAGTTTTAAGCAATTTGGTATTTGTTGTTTGGTTTTATGAATTTTCAGATTTCTGATTTTTTTTCTGAATTTTCTGGTTTTGAGTTGATTTTTATCCATTTTGGGTGTTTGGAATGTTGTTTATTTGATTCCTTTTGGGAGAAGTTAAGTGAATTTTCAGATTGCCAAAAATCAGAATTTTGAAGCTGGCTAGAATCCGTTTTGAGGGATTGCTTAAATCTGATTTTTTTTGGTTGCAGATTTAATTTGAAACCTGATTTTTTATGGTTGACAGATTTAATTTGAATCTGAATTTTCTGTTTTGGCAGATTTTTTTATTTGAAATCTGATTTCGGTTTGGTTTGTTTCAAAACCGGTTCAATCTTGTTGAAGATCGGTTGTTTGTTGAACCGAGATGAGTTGAATTTCAGATTTCTTTCAGATTTTATTTTCTGTTTTTTAATTTTCTGTTTGAATTTTCCAGATTGACTTTGAAATTGTTTTATTTCTTGTTTGGCAGTTTGCATCGCCTCCGACCCATCGGGCCACTTTGAATGCCCGGTTTCATGCATCGATATGAACATCAAAGTTTCATTCATTGAAAGTTGGGGTGAAGTACATCGGTGTACAAAGTGATTGTTCCTTCCCCCAATATAGGTTTATCTCCACTACTTTGGAAAATTTTTGGCATTAGGACGGCATGCCGGCTATTTTTCCAACTTGGTGAAAATTTACCCATCCAAAATAGCCAGCCTTAGCTTAGCCATATTGGGGGAGGGAACCGCTGGCTATGGGAGCATGCCCGCGCCACCGTCCGGATCGACATTCCGGGGCGGACCAGGGGGGAGTCGTCCAAGGTTGGTGTCCCCGCGAAGGGTGGATCTCCTTAATTTAATGTTGCTTTCGCATTCTGAAATTTTTATTTGTTCATTTTTGAAACATAGGCCATGAAGGCCGGTTCAATTTCATCGGCGTTCTAAGCCGGTCTTCAATCTTCATAGACCCGCCGGGTCTGCCTTGTGCTGCTTTTTGGGCCGGAAGGGCCTGTTGGGAAGCTGCTGCTCTGCTGGCCCTGCTTGGCTGGACCGGCTTGGAAGGCCACCCAGCTATGCCCTTGGCCCGTCGGACGGTTTCCAAGGGGTGCCGGGCCGTCACCTTCAAGCCGGCCTACTTCTAGCTGCTGTCCTCCTGTTTGGAGCTTCCGAGACTGCTGTCCTCTCAGTAGGCCACAATGGGGCTGTTTTGGTTTGGGTTTAGGTGGGCCGGAATGGGCCTGCACAAAGGGCTATTTTGGAGATCAGATTTGGGACCGGCTTTGGGGTCTGGTTTGGAGACCGGCTGAGGCCTGATTGATGGGGCTCTGGTTGGGCCGGAATGGGCCTGGCGAGGGCCTATATGGACCCGGTCATGAGCTTGGGCAAGGGGCCTGTTCAGTGTGCAGAACTGGGCCGGTTATGGGCCTGTTTAGGGTCTGCGCAGGTGGTTTCAGGTGGGCTGGGACCTGGTCACAAGGGGACCGACTATGGGCCTGAACAGGGGTCAGATCATGGGCCGAACAGAGGGGCCTTGGACCTGCCCAAGGGGTGCGCAAAGGGGCAGAAATGACCTGCAAAAGAGGGTGCTCAATAGGCTAGAACAGGTGCAGCTTAGGGAATTAAATGAGCTGGGCGAGTTGCTGTTCAATGGGTCGAATAGTAGCCTGTTTGAGGGGGATTTCCGTGGGTGAAGCAGGCACCAACAATGGGATGAAATGGCCTTTGATTGAGCTGCGAGAGGGGCTGAATAGTTCCTGTTCGGAGCATCTTTTTATGGGCTGAAAAGAGACTGTATATGGGGGCCGAACTGGGCATTGTTCAGAGCCTGAATGGTTGGCCGAGGGGGCTTCCAACAGAAGGTACTAAGACCCTGCTATGTGTGGGTCGGATTGGGCCATGGAGAGGGCTGAGCAGAAGGAAGAGAGAAAGACCAAGGGGGTGCCCTTAGAGGGCTACATATTTATAGAATATTGACCCACCTGTCCTTCTCCTTTTCCTTCTCTTCTTCTTGGCCACGGGCAGCAGGTGCAGCAGGTGCAGGGGCACAATTGGCAGCAGATGCAGAGCACAGTCCGGCAGCCTCCCGGCGTCTGAAGCAGCCGGCCTTCTGGCTGGTGCGCCCCCCTCTTTTTATAGAGGCTGGAGGGGGAGGTGAAGAGCCAGGTGGTGGTGTACGTAGATGCCTTGGGTGGTGGTCAATAGGCTTCTCCAAGGCTGCTTTAATTAGCCTTGACAAGACCTTTGAGTTCTCCCATAGAAGACTTAATGACCATGCATTAATCCTTGAGTTCTCCCATGTTGACCTGCCTCTTGGGTTTCCCCATGCAATTAACCAGCCAAGGGTGTGAATTGGCAAGTGCGCAGGTGGTTGCTGATGTGGCAGGACAGCCAGTGTGGCATGTTCACACTAGGCCGCAGGTGGGCTGGAATGTGGGCTGCGCACAGGCCTTCTTTGCATGGGTTATTTGGGCTAGCTGGAGGCTGCGGCCCAGCCTCTGCTGTGGGCTGCGCAGGGGCCTGATTTAGGATGAAATTTGGCCCAATTCTAGGATGGGATGATGGGCTTCTTATTGGACCTACATGGGCTCCTGATTGGGCTTAACTTGACTGAACTATGGGCTGTCCGGTCTGCTCTTGGGCCTGCCCATTTGTCTCTCTTTTTCTTTTGTGAAAAAAAAATGGACGCCAACAACTACTTTGTTGTGTTGGCATGCAAGTTTTCTTTAATGTCTTAAATAAGTGACGATCCTTCTTGGTGATGGTAGATGGTCTTGCACTTGAAACCCGAGTTGGAGGTGTGGCAGGAGTTGGATGTCATTCTGGAGAAGCTGTAGTCCACGGTGGATTAGGAATTGGAGTTGTGCATGGAACTTGACTTTCTTCTCCTTCTTGTATTTGTTCGTCCTCACCCAGGACGCTGCCAAGCTTACATTCGGCCCATGATTTGTTATTTGGGTCGAACTCTGGCTCTTCTTTAGCGTCCTTGTCTTCCATCCATGTTACAAGTGGATGTTCTTATTAGAATAGATATTCCAAATCCACATCCCCTTGTGACAAGTTTTGAATGGCTTGAGCTTTGGGTTTTCTCTTAGTATAATCAACCTGTAAATTGTGCAAATCTTTGCTCAAATGTCTTCTGTCTATGTTTGATATTTTTTATCCTCAGCCTCATATTATAATGATAGTAGTCTAACTTCTCTAATCTTGTGCTATTCAGCTTATTTCTTCTTTTCGTATGAATGAGGTGGAAAATGTTCCAATTCCTCTCACATTGGGATGATAGAGTGTTTTAACTTAGCACCTGAATTGCAACAAATGATAGCGGATTCCACCTTGTCTTGTTTGTCACTTGAATCCAACACTCAGTTATAAAAAGACAAGTAATCTAGGAATTAGTAAGTGTGTGATATTCTTACAGCAATGTTTAATATGTTTTAAATTTAGCTGGTTGATGTAGCTTATGTTGGCACCCAAAAAAATGTCATGACATCCAGAACTGGCAAGTTTTGGGCAAAATACATGAAAGAAAATCGAACATGCAAGTGTGATCTACTTTTCATCACATTTAGGGCCAATGGGCCGAACAGGCCCAATAAGCCTTATTGGGCCCGACCAGCTGGATGATGACTTGATAACGGTCAGACACCACTATCTTGTCCGTCTAGCTCGAACTTGAGCAACGAAGTCGGATCGAAAATCCGACTTGAATTGACAAGTTATGGGTGAACGATGAAAACACTCCAGAATGGCCTTTGGTAGGCTTAATGGGCCCGAATAACGAAAACAAGTTGACTCGCGGACCTTTGTACCGGTCAAGACATTTCCAACGGCGCCTCGCGTATCGAAAATGCGCTTCGGATAGTAAAATGACCGTTTTGCCCTTGTGGGATTCGGAGCAATGCAGGAAGGTCCAAAGAAAAGTGGCACCACGAAAAGGTCTACTTGACTTTCGGATAAACAATGACGAGTCGGATCGACGTCCGACCCGTATTTGGAAAGTTATGAGGAAAAACATTGAAAGTCGATTTTCGAATGGCCTTAATAAGGGCACATCAAGTCAGAAAAAACAAAACAGAAGTGGGTCCGTAGGTACATGTACCAGTTGAGGGCTTCGCAACGGTACCCTGAATGTCAGAATCCGATTTCGGATGGTACCCGAACGGTAAAATGACCTCTTTCGCCCTTGGTAGGTTTGGACAATTCGGGATAGGCCCGATAATATCTTAGTGCATCATTAAGTCCGCGAAACTCCGTATTGAGCAACATTAAAGTCGGATCGAAATCGACTTGTATTCGGCAAGATATGGGCAAAACAATGAAAGTGGACTTCCAGGCGGTCTTTACTGGGCTTAGTGGGCCCAAATGACCAAACCAGTGTGTCAACGGTATTGCCTCGACAGAGAGCTTCGCAATGGTGCCTTGAATGTCAGAATCCGACTCCGGATGAAAAAATGACTATTTTGCCCCTATTGGGCCCAGACAAATCCAGACAATCCCATTAACATATGGCGTCACCAGAAAGTCCGCCTGACTTCCAGATGAACAACATCGAAATTGGATCATCAATCCAATCCATATTCGGAAAGTTATGGACAAAGTTTGTCGGCATGCACTCCGAGACAGGGCAGAGCTGTCCGAATAATTTCAGATAGTAAGATCTATGCATGGAAACCAAAGCTCTGGTGCATAGATATTTAATTGTATTTTAAATACAATTTTCAAATTTTTCAAGGGGCTGAGATTGCACCGATCGGGAAAATTCACCGGGTCAGTGATCCCTGGATAAATTGAGAATTATCAACCGTTAATATGATTGAGCATAAGTTCTACGGCCATCAAAATATGTTGATTATTACGGCCAATTTCATAGTTAATTAAATTAATTCCATTTGGAATTAATTTTGGCCATTGGATCGAGTCATCGATACGATGTGAGAAGGGTCCACAGATCCGATGAACATGATGTATTCTCAATTTAAATAATGGATCATACCTATGATCAATGGTTAGAATTGGATGATCAAATGATCTGTTATCATGATTGGATCTAAAAGATTAAATATCCACCGTTGGATTTAAATCTTTGAGATGGAGATTAAATTAAATGTTGCAGCCGCACTCTCCTCCTGCAACCGCACAGGACTGGGTCAAAAAGGATGTTGTCGCACATCCCTTCCCACGTAACCCCACGTTGACCATGCTTCTCTCTCTCTCCCACCTCCTGTTGTACACAGCGAGAGAGGAGTTACGAGAGGAGGGCGGACGGCTGCTTCCAGAGAGCGGACGGCTGCTTCCAAGGGCGGAGAGGATGGGCGATCCTCCTTGCTGCTCCCACCTGTTGCGTCGATGGGGAAAAAATGAAGATGAGGCTACCGGATGCTGGTGCCCCTGCTGCGATCTGATCTCTGCCATCTCTTCAAAGAGAAGATGCCGATGAAGATCTTTCCTCTCTTGCTGCTGATGCCTGCGCCCGTAGAAGAAGAAGTTGGTGACCTTGCTGCCATGTGGGTGTTGCTGCTCTTCCCCCCTTGCTATCTAGATGCTGGCAGATGAAGGAGAAGGAGCATACGGCTCCTCCTTATGTGCTGTCAAGGCTTGCAGTCCCCTTCACGTTGTGTACATGGAGGAACCTGCTACTGCCACGTGCTGCCTGATGTTGCTGTCGGTCCTGCCCAAGGAGGAGGAACCAAGGGGAACAGCCCCCCTCACGTTGTTGTCGGTGACTGACCACTTGGGCTTGAACAGGAAGCTGGCTGCCAGGCCAGTTTATGGTCAAAACCAGCAAGGCCGCCAAGGCCCCATTGAAGCTTAAACAGGCCTTCAAGGCCCAACGAAGACAAGTCTGGCCGCCAGGGCTTCAAGAACTTAAATTGGTCATCAAGGCCTTAAAAAAAAACAATTTTAATCAAATCTGAAACAAAAGAAAATCAACTAAGAGTTAGTCTATTTCATATAGATTACCTCAAAGGACGGGCACTCGGGCATGTCCCCCGGCGTGTTTGATCCTGGACGGGGAAATGGGCAAGTTCCCATCTTCTACCGATCCTTCCTCCAAAGTAGGGAGTATCAAACTCCACCTACTAAAGGAGGTATATCTCATCAATTTAAGGGGAGGTCATGTCAAAATTTCCCCTTAAATTAAAAATGAGAGACATATGCCAAGGAAGGATCATCCTATGTCCATCAAGGACTAAGAAAAAATTCATCAATGGGAAATACGACATTTTATGTCCCCCACATGTAATGTGCATTCGAATTTGCCAATAAATGGAAGTTTCGAATTTTGCATATCATTATTGTTATTGGAGCTTATAGAATAGCCCATGAAAATGAAGGAATGCAAATGTATTAAAAATGGCATAGCAAAACAAAATCTGAAATCTGTCAATCCATAAAATCACAAACTCAATTAAATCCATAAACAAAATCTGAATTCTAAAAAATCAGAAATCAGGACCTGCAGTCCGAAAACCTTTGAAAATGCAGAATCTACAAGGAACCGAAGCCTGTAGAAATTGCAGAAACCAAAATCTGTAAAATTGCATCTGAAATCTGCAGAATTAAATGAAATCCAAACCAACCAAAAATTGAACTCAAATCAAAACTCAACTCTAATTCAATCAAATCAAACTTCTCTAAATAATCCAAATTCAAGCAAATCTGAAACTGAGCCGTAAAACAAATCACAAATTCAATAAATCTCAAGACAGAATATGAACCAAACTTGATAACTCAAATTAAACCAAATCCAGCATAACCCAAAATTTTCCCAAAGCCAAATCCATTCCAGCAAACCATAGTCCGTAAGGTTAAACCCAAATCCCATCCAAATCAATCCATAAACAAAATGTCTTTAACCCAAAATTAAATCAAACAAAATTCAATTCAAATTCAAGCCAAATTCAATTCAACTCCAATCAAATTAAAAAAATCAAACAATAAACAAATCAAACCAAACTCAAATCAAGTTTAAAATCAATCAACCAATTCAAATTGAACCAAACTTAAATAAAATGAACAAATCAAATTTCAAACCCAAACTAAAAGCAATTCAACCCATTAAATTCAACTCAAGCTAAATTCAACTCAAATTAAATCAAACCAACAAATCAACTCAACCCAAATCAGAATCCAAATTAAAATAAAGTGCTTGCATTCCACGATTACATGGACTGTTTTCTCCTATGTCCGTATGTGTGTGAATGTTTATGTTTATGGATGTATGTTTTCTACTCCATGGATTGCTATGACGATAATCAAGGGTATTCGAGAAATCTCGATGTAATTAACGTCGGATCTTCGCACCATCCGACGGGGAGAGGTCAAAATAAATTTTCAAAGAACCTAACAACCTCAACACATAATTTTGACCCTAGTTAGTACTTTTATGAAATATCATCTATTTTCTTATAAAGTCAATGTTAAGGTCTAATCAAACCTAATTCAAATTCAAGAGGAAAATGAATTTCCAAAACAAAAGAATCAATCTTTTGAGAAAATTGAGGTTCCAACAGCTTACTAGGAGAAACTCCATTTTCTGAGTACTGCAAATCAATATCGCCATAGACTCCAATCCTATGCATGTATGAAGTCATTTGAAAGACTAAAAGAAAAACTGTTAACTTCATTGCTTACGTTAAAGTTCAATTTTTACTAAGATGGTAGAAAGTACTCACTTCAACCTCAACGGATGTTCTATCTTCTGGAGTTTTACAAAGCCGTTTGATAACTGATAGTGTGTCTAATAGTACTTCACCATCATTGCACAGTTACCCACCATATTGTATCCTTGGATTCAAGAAATACCTTAAAAAATTATAACACAAACCAATGTTTAAGGTAGTAACATATTAGTATGGCAATAAAACATAATACAACAAATTAAATTATACCTGCAACATGAATATTTTGTAGAAGTGGTTCCTCTTCTTTCGGTACATGAAGTCAGATCTGTGGTTAAAGTTCATGGATCCTAATGAGACACATGGTCTGGATGTATTCTCGGCTGGCTTTGATCACTGCTTTTGGAATACCATAGAGGAGGTCTTTATGATTGTGATGAGGGAATTGGAAACTAAGTTGGGACTGTGTTTTTCTAAATGTATACTTGTTTTTATAATTAAGAAGGGCAATGCTTTTATTAGTCTCCTTAACTACGGCTATAAATTAATCGCTAAGATATTGCTAACAGGCTAAGGACTTCCATTAAGAATCTTGTTAGTCTTAATTTCGTTCCTGGGAGATATTCTGGACAACTACATGGCAGTATTCAAATGCATTCATGACTAGCAAAGCAAGAAAAAGGAATGCATTGTGTGAAAGCTAGATTTTGTAAAGGCCTGTGACAATATCTACTGGTAACACTTGCTAAGAGTTTAGCTTAATGGGCTTTGATTCCCGTTGGAACAAGTGGGTAAACATTTTACAAGTTTAGCAGAATTTTCCATTCTTATTAATGAGAACTTTTGGCTTTTCTGAAAGCTCAAGAGGATTCCACCAAGTTGTTCCCATCTCTTTGTGCTTGTGGGGCAAGTGTTGAGCTTAACATTCCAAACAACCTAGAATCAAGAATTGATTGAGGGGATTGTAGTTGGGTGGAATGAGATCCATATGTCACCGTCAATTTACTGATGATATGATTCTATTCTCTTCTACAACTGAACAAAGTGGTGGTGAATCTGGGAATGCTGATACTGCTATTTGAGATTCAGGTCTCAAAATTAAATTGGAGTTTGGACAAATGTGATCTTCTGCGTATCAACATATGTGAAGAATCTAGAACCTCATTCCCTTGATATTTGTGTGAACCTCTTTTTTCTGCGTCTGTTCTTTAGAAAGAAAGACATCTCCGGACTTTTCTAGGAAAATATGTGATATCCTAAAGATATTAGGTAGTCCGGTGATAGTTTTAAAAATATTAGAACCGAGGTTCGGGTTCTTTGAAAATTTCATTTTTGACCCTTCTCCGCCGGATGGTGCGAGTACCCGGCGTTAACTTACATCGAGCAACGGCTCGAACGCCTTTGATTAACCTTCGCGGCAACCTGTTTTTGGAGACATGCACATCCACAAAAAGTAAAGAACTCAAAAGGGCAGCGGCCTTTTGGGTCCGATGAGATGCAAACCGATTTGGTTCGGGTTTGTTTTATTTGTTTGTTGGTTGATTTTTGGATTGACTTGAAAGTCGGTTTTGAGTTTGAGTTTGAATCAATTTGTTTGATTGATTTGTTGTTTGGTTTTTTATTTGTTTTGGATTGAATTTGGTTGATTCAAGTTGTTTTGGTTTGAATCTGTTTTGGTTTTGATTTTTGATGAGTTTGAAGTGTTTTAAGCATGTTTGAATTTTTTATTTGGTCTGTTTTCGGAGTTTTCAGATTCTGGATTTTTCTGGTTTTGAGTTGGTTTTTTGATCCATTTTGGGTGTTTGAAGTTGTTTGATTGGTTTCTTTTGAAAAGGTTGATTTATGTCATTTATTTGAACAAGTTTCAGTGGATTTTAAATTAATTTTCAGATTGCTAAAACCAGATTTTTTGAAGTCGATTGGAATCTGTTTTGAAGGATTGTTCAAATCTGTTTTTTTGGTTGCAGATTTAATTGGAATCTGAATTTTGTCTGTTTTGGATTCGGTCAAAATCTGATTTTTTGGTTTAATGAGTTTCAAAACCGGTTCCTTTGTTGAAGATCGATGTGAGTTCAAGTTTGAATTTCAGATTTATTTTAATTCTTATTTTTTATTGTTTTGATTTTCAGATTTGATTTAATTCTGTTTTTGTTTGAATTGTTAGATTTGATTTTCTGTTTTTTGATTTTCTGTTTGAATTTCCAGATTGATTTTTGAAATGGTTTTATTTTTGTTTGGCGGTTTGCATCGCCTCCGACCCATCGGGTCACTATTGGGTGCCCGGTTTCATGCATTCCAAATTGACATCGAACTCCATTTCATTGAAAGATGGGGTGAAGTACATCGGTGTACAATGTGATTGATCCTTCCCCCAATATAGGTTTATTTTCACTACTTTGGAAAAATTTTGGCATTATGACGGCATGCCGGCTATTTTTCCAACTTAGTGAAAATTTACCTATCCAAAATAGCCAGCCTTAGCTTAGCCATATTGGGGGAAGGATCGACGGCTACGGGATTCATGCCGGCGCCTCCGTCCGGGTCGCCAGCTACTGGATGCATGCCCGCGCCTCCGCCCAAGGTGGAGTTCCCCGCTAGGGGTGAATCTCCTTAATTTAATGTTGCTTTCGCATTTCTGATTTTTTATTTGTTAATTTTCTGAAGGCCACTTCGGGCCGGTCCATTCCTTCGGCGTTCAAAGTCGGGCTTCATTTTTCATAGGCTCAACGGGCCTGCTTTGAACAGCTTCGGGCCGGAAGGGCCTGCTGGAAATTCTGCTGCCTTGCTGGAGCTTCTTGATGGAACCGGCTTGGAAGGCCACCCGGCTATGCCCTTGGCCCGTCGTGCGGTTTCCAAGGGGTGCCGGGCCGTCACCTTCAAGCCGGTCTGCTGCCCTGCTGGGGTACGGCTTCTGCAGAACCTGTTTTGGAGCACTCCCCTTTTTGCTGTGGCGGCAGAACTATGGGCCAAGAAGGGGCTGAGAATAGCCTGCTTTAAGGGGCCTGTTTGGGACTGTACAAAGGACAGCTTGGAGGCCTAACTTTGGGCTGCACAAAGGGCTATTGGATGGCCTGGTTTTGGGCCTAATTAGGGGTTGTTCAAAGGTGATAAGAACAAGGGGCTTGAGGATCCGCCCGGAGTAGACTTGGGCCGTCGTGCGGTCTCCAAGAATCCCCGGGTCATCCACCCTCACCTAGGGCTCTATTGGGTTCCACAAAGGGGCTGTAAGGGGAATGAAGGATGGCCACAAAGGGGCTTGAGGATCCGCCCGGAGTAGACTTGGGCCGTCGTGCGGTCTCCAAGAATCCCCGGGTCATCCACCCTCACCTAGGGCTCTAATAGGTTCCACAAAGGGGCTTTTCTAGGGCCTGTCTTGGGGTCGGTTTGGAGACCTGCACACTGGCTGCCTTGGTAAGCCGTAGAGGGGGCTGAAGGGGTCTGTTTAAAGACCTGAAGATGAGCCAGCATGAGGCTGCGTATGGGCCGAGCAGAGGGTCTGGATAGGCCGAAGTGGGGCTCTTTTGGGCCTTGATTGGGGCTGAAACCGGGTCACAAGGGGACTGGTTTTTTTTGCTCCGGACAAGGGCCAGAAAGGGCCAGATTTATGGGTTCGGCCCAAGGGGATTACAGTCCAATCTAGGGGGTTTGAATGGACTGAAATGGGGCATGTTGTGAAGGTGGATAAGGGCAGGAGATGGCTGGTAGAATCGATGGAAAGAAGGCCCTTTAAAGGGCTACATGGACATACCCACGATCTCTTCTTACCTTGTCTTCTTCTTCTCCCCTTTTCCTCTTCTGACTGCAGACCAGCTTCTGTAGCAGGGGACAGAGCACGATTGGCAGCAGGTGGCAGCAACAGCAGTCTCCCCTCTTTCTCCTAGCAGCAGGTGCAGGCGTATGTGCAGCAGGTGGCAGGGTGCAGGCGGCAGTTTGGCAGCCTCCCGGCGTCTGAAGCAGCCCCCCATCTGGCTGGTGCGCACCCCTCCTCTTATAGAGAGTGGAGGGGAGATGAAAAGCCAACAGGTGGGCTTATGCGCAGGTCTCTTGGCCTCCCTTCGGAGGTTACACCATTAAACTAAATTTATTGATTGGCTGTCCCTTGGCCTTCCCCAGCCTTGACCTGACCGATGGGATGATGTGGCAGTAGGTTGTGCGCAAGATGGAGGTGAACTGGCAGGTGCTGATGTGGCAGGTGATGACATGGCAGATGCTGACGTGGCAGTGCTGGCATGGCAGGTGTTGGCATGGCAGATGCTGACGTGGCAGGTGCTGACATGGCAGATGCTGACATGGCAGGTGTTGTTCACACTTGGCCGCAGGTGGGCCTGGTTTCCTGGGCCAGAAGGAGACTTCGGGTGGGCCTGGTCTCTGGGCCAGCAGGAGGCTGCGTCCCAAGCCTACTGTGGGCTGTACGCAGAGCCTGATTAGGGGCTGAATTGGCTCAATTATGGGCCAGCTAATCAAGGCCCCTATTGGGGTGTACAATTAGGTTCAATTGTGGTTGATTTGTGGGTCGTTAGCCCAGCTCCAAGTCTGCCCATCTGTTCTCCTCTTTTCTCTTTTTTTTTGAAAAAAATGTACGCCAACAATATTCAATAAGGACTGAGAAATTTTCAATTAAATACTTGTGTTTACCATTATCAGCTGATGTGGTATTAGGAACAAGAAGTGATAGCCGGTCATTTATTCTTTGGAAAGAAAATTGTAGGTTAAAAGAGTAAGCTTCTCTCAACAGATGGAAGATGGATCATGTCCAAGAGTGTAATTCAAAGTTTTGTACTTCTTTATTATCAGTCCCTGAAGGTGTTGCAAGATATCGGAAAGCATTTGACATTGTTCTTTTGTAAGGGAGAAGCTGAGAAAAATGGTCTACATATGATTGCATGGAGGAATGTAGGTAGGGAGGTCAAGGAAGGTGGGGTTGGTCTTACCCACTTGAGAGAGTGAACACAACTTTGCTTACTAAATGGCTGTGGAGTCTAGCTGGTGGGGACACCCGATTTCAAAATCGGTATGGAAAAGTCTATAGCCGTCGGAAGGACAATTTATGGTTGGGAGACTTTGGAAATATCAGTTAGGCTACACTTCGTATCAAAATTGGGCTTCTAGAAGGGCTATACACTGTGGCCGCTTTGGGTTAGAAGCCGCCTGCGCATTGTGGGCTTGACATTTGAGTGGTTCGTGGTCCATTACGCCCTTCCGTGTATTGGGCTTAAATGCCGTTCGGGGTCCAATAAGCTCTGCAACTTTATTTTTTTAATTCCTTTCTTTTATACCTGCTCTTATAAAAGCTTTGTACATTGATCACTTACGACCATGAAGTGAAGAATCGAAAGTTTCCTCCCGTTGATATTCATTCCGGTTTTGCCCTTAGTTGAAGCTCTTTATATTAGCGATTGTTCCCTCTCTCTCCCGCTGGTAGTCTCATTCCACGAGCGAACCCTAGTTTCTACCTTGGCGATGGTGGCTCTCCAGTTTCCTTTACAGTAGCATAGCCCTAGTAGTTCCTCCTCTATGGCGTAGCTCCTCTTTCTCTTTCTTGTTCACGTCTTCAACATTTCGTTGATGGAGCTGGTGGTGTCCGCAAGCTCGACTTCCACTACGAGTTCCTGAGGACGGCTACACCGTCTGCACTGATCCATGGTTTCCTCCTGTTCCAACTAAGGCATTCTACAGCAAAAGTTCTTTCCACGGAGTTGAACCGATTCACTCGTTCCATGGTTGCTGTTCTACATCCATAGCTCCAGAAGTTCCTTCTCGGATCCGACTTCTTTACGTTTCCAACTGGTCATTTGCTCAGATAAGTCATCGACTCTTCCTGGAACTCTGTGGTTGTTCGATTGTTTCTTGTTTCAGTTCTGTTCGAAAGTTACTCCAGATCTATAGCAGTCCGACCTTGGCGTAAGCTATGTCGGTTCAAGGCTATCCAGAACTGGTCCTGTTTTCAGTTGGATCCGTGAGTTCTTGTGGCTACTCTTGTTCAGAGGACTGTCCGCCTTGACATTGGGCTGGAGACGCATCCCGAACTAGTCCTGCGTTCATTTGAAGTTGTTCTTGGCGTTTCCTTCTGATATATTTGATGAGCTCTTCGAGCTATGACATCAATGTTGAATGAGATCTCCCGGGATCGGTGATCTGAAAGTCCCTCCCCTCGGTTTATATTATCGAGTCCCCCCTCAGTTCCGGGAAATGATGAATGGTGCTGTCCTTATGAATCATCTATGATTCTGGTTCAGATATATCTTTGATGACAGATTTCTAGTACTTTGACTACACTAGTCCATCTCCAGTGGTTGCTCCTCAGAGAGGGCTTAGTCCCCTGAATGCTAGTAGCGGTTTCTGTTAACAGTTCTCTAGTGTTTTCACTACACTGGTCCTTCTCCAGTGGTTGCCCTTCAGCGTGGACTTAGTCCCCTGACTGCTGGTAGCGATTTCTGTCATATTGGTTTATTTCCTTGTCGATCTTACTGAGTGACTCCTTGGAGTTGCTAGTTATCGGCGAATTCAGCACTGCCCTGAAGTGACAGGGTCTGATCCCACCCGGTTTTATCAATTTGCTGGTTATTACGAGCATAAGTGGAACCTCTCTTGCTGTTGGATAACACGAGCTGGATTTTCTCGATTGCAGCTCGTCAACCTGGCCGTGAGCACCCACCATAGTTGATTTGTTGATCCTATACCGTCCTGCGAGACGTGGATCTTTGTTTTCTTTGGAAATTTGTAAATTCCTTAATCTCACAATTGTATATAAGGTCGGGTGCTCATAGCCAGCCGAGCCGACACCCACGTTTCGACGTGGAGGTACATCTCTTACCTTAACCTTGGATGTTTACTTTGTTCACTTTTATGCATCGAACGCTATGCTCAGTTGTGCGTAGGGAACTAGCTCGCAAATTTCAAGTAGTCGGCATATTGTGAGTTCAAATTTGAGTTGTCCTACTTTTGAAAAAACTAATTAAATCAGTTTCGAGAATTGAGGATTTGATAACCACATTGGTTGAGAATAAAATTTGTTTAAGATTTCTTTGGTTAAACTTTTGGAAATAGCTACTGGTCCAATTTCTAATGATAACATTTTAAACTGATTTTGAACTCTAAAATTGACGTTAACCAGATCTGTTGGTAATTGTAGTGAGCTGTTAATAACCGCAAGTCCTTTTCTCTCGGTCCGTTGATTGTCCCGCATCACTAGCCAATAATAAGAAAGGAGTTTGGATTGATGCTGTGAAGTCTAAATATTTTCTGTACGACAATTTTGTGGTCTTCACTTTGGCTTGGAACCTATCAAGACTATCTGATGTGGGACCGTTTCAAAAGTCAGACTAGGGTGGTGACCAAGTGGTATGAATCACGTACTGAGCTAATGACATGTACGATATTCTGACAAATGACCAAGTTGAATAGAAGTGGCCAAGTAGTGGCCCTAGAATGAGCGTGACCAAGGTGGCTAGTACACTAACCAAGTAAGGGATGCTCACAATTAATGAATCTGATCTAGGATCCAAGATGGACCTTGTTCACTAATCGGTAGTGATAGTGATCATGCTAGTATCTTTATTCTCTTGTGTGACCCAACATATGAGCAGATAATAAACAAACAATAAATGACGTAAAAGAGATAGAGGTAGGTCATATCTCCATACTGAGGCATGGGAGACGAACATCTGACTGTCCATCCTTCCGAGTTCCGACTGATTTTTACAATAATGTTACAGTAACAGGTTAAGCCCACACCTTGCAAGATGGTAAAAGGATACAACATAGTCAGAAGGCAGACAGGTTGATGGATCCACGATCAGTTGATGAAGATTGGCGAACCAGAATGGAGAGGTGAGTTGAACCGGCACTGATGTGAGGGCGTTGTGGGCACTGGGGACAAGCTGCTATGAACTCTGGGACGATAGACTGGGCGAGTGGGCGGTGAAGGTGGCTCAGCAGGTTTTACATTCTCGGTTTGAGCGGTGACAGTCCCAGATTCAAATTCCTATGAGTTGTGATAGTCTGCCTAGTGTGCATGTGCACTTCTTGCAAGCAGTGCCTTGCCACCAACTCCAGCAGAAGGATTGATGCCAGTCTGTAGCAGAATTGGCTGTTTTGATGGCTAGGGTGATGTCGATGGGCAGACTCTGTCATCTGTGACTTTAATCAGCTGAACTAGTGGGAAGAAAGACATTGGCACCAAGAATGTCAGTGTGTCAGTCTGCCATCCAGTGACATGCCTGCCATGGCTCTAGAATATGCTTGTTTGCAGCGTTGACAGTTGAGGAGTGCTTTTATATCCTCAATGTCATTCAAAGAAAACCTCACCAGTGGGGAGTGCTGCTGTGGCCGAATGTCCAGAGGGAGAGCCGCTTCACACAGGGTGTTACTGTAGCTCATTACTGTTCCATGAACAGTAGAGCTACTATTGCTTCGTAAAAACCTGGCACTGTATAGCTATGAATTTTTTGTAGCTCGATCTTCACGAGGGAACCAATGCATTTGCTGACATTGAGAGCATGGTTTTCCATCTCGTAGAGATCTCATGAGAATCTCGGTCTCGCCAAGGGGTCAAGAAACGAGATCGCCGAGATCTCGTCCCATGTAGATTGGTTTATAAATAAAAATTTCTTCGGGGGACTTTGCCTCCCTGATACCTCCCACAAAGGGCGCTGCTCCCTTGACCCCCGTGACTGACCGCATAGGTTGATCCGCGACTACTTTGTGCTCTGTTTATGATAGTATAAGCACATTTAATATATTTCACATATTTCACTATCACTTATACTATCATAAAAATGTGTTACAAGTTTAATACCATATTAGATTTAAATAAGATTATATACAAGTTTAAATATTTTAGAAGCACAAAGATCATCTTTTTGGTATTCATAGTGCTTTGTAATTGTTCATTCACACAGTTGATGTACAAAATGTGTTATATATTTTCATGTAAATTCATTGATATAATTCTATCTTTATAAGATATTATGTTATGTTTTATACATATATATACATTTTGATCCGAGAATCTGAGATCCGATCTCTCGAGATTTTTTTGAGATCTCTTCTCTTTCACCTCTCCGAGATGAAGCTGAGATCCGAGACGGCAATCTTTGACTGGGAGGATCTGCCAGATGGGCCTGAGCAACTGGCGGATGCCAGGGCGGCGTAGTCAAATAGCCATGGTGAGGAATTCCTTCAGTTGTATGATGTCTATCAGTTCGGATGGCTTTGCAGGGTGTTAGAGAGCTTCGACACACCCTCTCCCATAGTCATCAAAGAGAAAGAATATTGAGGGTGGCGACGAGGCTCATGATGTC
This sequence comes from Cryptocoryne crispatula var. balansae, assembly GCA_036172225.1. Taxonomy (NCBI): domain Eukaryota; kingdom Viridiplantae; phylum Streptophyta; class Magnoliopsida; order Alismatales; family Araceae; genus Cryptocoryne; species Cryptocoryne crispatula. The sequence goes on from CM069934.1 coordinate 6,103,894, forward strand.
TGCAGGGCCATCCAGTGACTATGGGCATTGTGATGACTTTAGTGGTGAAGTTCCACTGGCAAGTGGCAACGGAGGGGGCTGCTTGGTGGGCTGGTGTGACCGGCATGTAGGGCAGCACATTTGAGTGGTTTTGGCAAGCAATCTGGACACAGTGGTGAGCTGTTGCGGACTACGAGCCAAGAAGAAGTAGAAAGGCTGGAACATGGGGTGAGGGGTGGAAGACGATTGGTAGAGGAGGGTGGGAGGAGGGAGAAAACCAGGAATAGGAAGAGAGAAATGCACTGAGAGAGAGAAATGCACTGAGAGTGAAGGGGGGGGGGAGAGAGAGAGAGAGAGAGAGAGAGAGAGAGAGAGAGAGAGAGAGAGAGAGAGAGAAGAAACTTTTCTTCTTCAAACAACATATCTCATACCTGGGATGTTTGAGTCTTTTTATATTCTTACACAATTTAAAAAAAGAACTAAAATTATCCAAATGTGCAAACATACCCAAATTGGGTAATATTTAAGCACTTACCCTTACAAGACTAAAATAAAATAAGATTGACAAAGTGGTATCCTCCAGTGGCTAACACGATGACTAGATCGATTGAGCATTTTCTCCAATCCATAATAATTCCACGGTGTGGTGACAAGGTTGATACATGTGATCTAAATTGAAGCAGACTTGAGCATGGGTCTCCCTGCCACTATCGTCCATCTGGAAAGGGAATGCTCACAACTCTGGCTTTTTCCCGTCATCTACCATTGTCTTAATGGACGGAGGCATGTTTTGCGGAATCGGCTGATTTTGAGATCAGATCGACATTTGTCTATTCAATTAGGACCCCCTGAATCCCAGTAGATCAGCTGAATTGGCTGGATTTAGGCTGGAATCACTGGCCGAAAAGGATAGGGGAATTGGACTCGATTTTGATTCCCTAGAATTGGATAGACGGAGCAGATGGAGGAGGGGAAGTGGAAACCTTGCTGGAGAAGTCCACTGCTGCCTGATCTACTGGTTCATTACTACCGGAGATCATAGGAACCATTGGAAACCCCTAGAACTGTTCAATCTGCTGGTCCGCTGTCATGCTGCCAGATCTACCTGTTTGCCGCCTCCGAAGATCACTACTTGAATTGCCAGTGGATTCTTGCACCACCACCGTCAAGAATTGTCATTTCACATCTCTAATTTATCTCGAAAAATTGAAGAGAAGAGATCTTGAAAAAATCTTAGGAGGTTGGATCTCAAAAATGCCAATTAAAATACATGTTTGAGTGTAAAATGTCACGTGATCTCTTCAAAAGGGACAATGAAACTCATATTAAACATTCAAAATAAGTTGACAAAGAATCAAAAGAAAAATACAGAGAAGGTGAACTATTGTTAATAGGAGACATACAAAATATCTTATGTCAGATTTAAGCTTCATCTTGAGCAATATGGATGGGACATTGATGACATCTTGGGTTAATTTTATTATAAAAATATTAAGTTATAAAAATTTATTAGACTAACATCTTGATCAATCTTTTTATGGATTCTATAATAAATTTGGCAATATGTGAAGCAAATTTAACAAGGCTATTAACTAAAATAATAATAGAAACTAGAATGAAAGAGAATATATATGATAAAGGTAGTTTGTTCAGTATGTAACTAAGAAGTTAGGGTAGTAATATGGGGAGGAGATTAAGGGATTATAGGTACTATATAGATATTCTCGTTTTGGCGTTCTCGTTTTGGCGATCTCGCTTCTTGGATACTTGGAGAGACATTCTTAGGAGATGGCATTCCATGACCACTGTCGATTGCCATCTCAGCCGCCGCCATTGAAGAAGGTGCCCCTGCCACCTCCTTTATGCGGTTTTTATGCTCCACCATCGATGAGTTCCTCCGTTGGAACTGTTGTAACTGCCAAATTTCGAAGCTCACCCACCGCATTATTTAGGCAGTTTTTGAAACATCAGAAACTTGTTATGAGGGCCATCACTGTGTTTGACAGCTGCTGCTACTACCAGCGTGTTTTAATTTTGGATCGGCTAGATCCGGTCTTGATGTAGCTGATCCATACCTATAGATGTGTTAGATCCAGTTCAGATCTAGTTGATCTGTAGCCGCATCTGCTAGATTGGGTTGGTATTAGCAAGATCAGATCCAGGCTGATTCTAGATCAGCTTGGTCCAGTCCAAATCTGCACTCGGATTGCATTTAAGTAAATTTAGCTGTTGTAATGTTTTATTTAATATGTGATGTGTGAATCTGTGTAGGAAAATGGCCGATCATGAACATGATGGCACTGGATCTTGTAATATTACATGGGACCATGGATTTTTGGTGGATGTGACAAAGAAAAGGGTGCAATGTAAGTAGTGCAGAGAATAAATAAATGAAAGTGTTTTTTTTTGTTTTAAACATGTTGGTGGAATCAGTGGAAAAGTTAAACAAATGTGATAAAGTCAAAGCATAATTAAGAGAAGAGATAAGAGTGTACTTAACAAGAAGAACATCTCAAATAGAAATAAAAGTTGAGTACTGGAGATATTTACATGCCGAGTTGCTAAGATGCAGCGATACTGGTTTAATGACTTGAGCAAGGGAAAAGGTTAAAAATAAAATGATGTTACCTTATCTAGTTCAGATGAAGATGATGCATATGCGAAGGCAATAATGTATGAAAGCAATTTATCTCAAAAAGAGATGAAGAGGGAAGAAAGGGGATTGGAGGATTAGGGACTAAAAATGCATCTACTGAGTCCTTTCAAGTTACACAACACAGAGATAGGGGTCATGAGTTTTGTCGCTTGCAGTCTACTTGACTTGTGGATAAGTCAATGTTTAGAAGACAATTCTTGACAGCAAACAAAAAAAATTAAAGCATTCAAAGGAGTCAATGTTACAATTAAAGTTGCAACATAAGCAATAAAACACATCTGCAAGCAGTTTCTGCAGGTTGATAACTTGCAACTCTAACTTTATCATTTATGCTATTGTCAAATTGAGATTAATACTTAGTTATATGTCCTGTTCATGTAAATGTTCCAACTTATGTAGCTTCTAGTCCCTATTTTCGAACTATGGTGAATCCTATTAGAGAGGCTGAATCGGAATTAAAAGTCCCTACCTGAAAGTATACTTGTGAAATTGGATTTGATAAGGAGGTTGATGAATTTATATCCTATATTGAAGAATTTTGCCTAGTATGGCAGATGTACCATTGTGTGATGAGGAATATGATAAACTTTCTTGTATGTTGTTGTGAGAGATTCTTTTGTGTGAGGGGGTGTACCATTAGGATTCTCATTCAATCAAGATTAGGATTAGCTAAGTTGTTCTTTTTTTATCTTCAAACAAAGATATCTAACTATATATATAGGTCTCTTACTTCCAACCTATCAGTTGTCTGCTTACCTTACAGCTACATGGTATAATCATTGATGTCCATTATTCATGAAAATGCTTCTTCAAGATCTATCTTTATTCTACTTGTTTCATTATACATTCAATGGTATTATCTGTAGTTTGATGGCTTTTTGTTGAGTTTCATCATCTAATATTTGAACTGTTAGGTCATGTTTCCTTCCACTCTTCTTGGAACCGGTGAAAATTGGACTCTTATGAAGACAATAAGCGTGACAGAATACTTGAACTATGAAGCAGGTATGCTTAAGAACCTACTATATTTCTTTCAAGGAGAGAAAACTAGGAGAAAAAAGTATAAAGAAGGTATCTGTGGAGGAAGGAAGCTGAAAAAAACATTTTGTTTCCTAGTTTGTTTGAAGAATGATGAAGAATTTACTATGGTTACTGGCATGAACCTGTTTTACTTGGCTTCTAGACTACATAAATTCAGGGGTATTTCTGTTATTGAAATATGTGCTAACTGCTTTACTGGAATCTGGTGTTGAGGAAAGAATGTCCCCGACTGCACTTTACGTACATCAGTCCTAATTTTTTTGTAGAAATTAGCATAAATGAGCCTGGGGATTGAATTTCAACGAACATTGAATGCAGCAGTTTGCTGTCAGATTATGATGCTATCTTTTTTGATTTTTTAATAATCTTTTATTGCAAAACTGAAAAGTCTAATCTAATTATATGAAATTGTATTTCCTATGGATCCAAAGATATATTTTCATGCTAAACCTCTGGGTGTTTTGTCCATCAAGAATCAGACCGTTGTATCTGACTTAACGTGTGAAAAAGATCCTGATTTGGGTGCATTGATTCCATATGATAAGCATTAGTTTGGTAGCTTGTAGATGAATGTATTCCTTGTTGGTATTGGCCCCTGGATAGGCTATGATCGATCCCAACCTGGAGCTGATTGATCTGATGGAAAGAAATCATTCCATGATCTGCCTGGATTGATTTTCCAAAACATGATATAAAACAAGAAAACAGGAAAAATGATTCACACCGATCCCAGGGCCGATTGCCATGGAGATGTCTCCTAGAAGCAGTGGAGGGAGCGGCAGTGACCTTGGGGATTGACCCTGAATCTGTCAAGGATTGACAAATCTGTCTGATCTCAGCCTGATCCCAGCAGAAATCAGCCACAGGATCTGACTCCTCCCCCAGGATTGGTCAGCACCTGCCCATCCTAATCCAGATGACCCGGTCCTACTAACCATGTTGTAGGTAGACATGTCCATTGTAATTTTTGCCCATTTAAGGCAAGCATTCTACACAACTGCAAAAAGGGAAATGCAAAATTTTAAAGCAGAGTGTACAACATCTAAGAACAATATTTCTTTGGCATGGTGGGGATAAAGGCAAGGGCCTTAGGCTTATCAAGTGGAACCATGTATGTAGGAGCAAAAAGGAGGGAGGTGTGGGCCTGGTGCCACTACATTCCATGAATACAACACTTCTCATCAAGTGGATCTGGAGACTTAATCATGATATGGTCTCCATATGGAGAAAGATAATTAGGTCGAAATATAGACTAGCTGAGGGTTAAAACTGGTTAACTAACTTTTCTCGTGAAAGGCGACTTTCCAGTATTTGGAATGGTATTTTTTGGAATTGACATTTCTTTTCCTCTTCATTTTTCATCTCTGTGGGCAATGGGATGAGGACTCGTTTATGGAAGGATACATGGGCTTTCCATAGGTCTTGATCTTTGTTCTTCTAATCTCTATAGAATAGCCATGAACAAGGACACCAATGTCAGGTCACATTGGGATAGTTAGGAACTACATGACAATTGAACCTTCTCTTTTAGGAGACTTATGAAGGATAATGAGGCCACTGAATTTGCTAGCCTATTGTTATTGCTGAAGGAGTTTACATGTGAGAGCAGATTGGATAACAAGTTGCTTTGGAACCTGAGTAAAGACTCTTTTTACTCTGTTAGTCTGCCGGTACGAGAGGTTATTACTTGGGGGCATTGAAGTCTCGTGGTGGAAGGAGGTATGGTCTCCTGTGGTCCCTATGAAAATATGTAGAGGGCCTACCTATAGAAGATCTTTTCTATGGATGCCAACTGTTGTGTCTTTTGTGGTTCATTCTCAGAGGATGTTGGTCACTTATTCTTGCGGTGTGGTGTTATTGCCTTCTTTTCACAGTTGGAGCATCATGTGGGTGGAACCGGTCATGGATTGCAGAATCGGCCGATCCGGATCGGGATCGGTCGATTCTTGGATCAGATCGGTGGGTACCGATCCGATTCCAGCCGGAACTACCTATCTAGCTGGAACTCCCGGTTGGAATCGACTGGATTAGTCGATCCTCGACTACTTTGTGTCCCTCTGATGATAGTGTAAACATATTAATATATTTCACTATCATTTATACTATCATATATATAGAAGATTCATATTCATAAATATATATTATATACTTAAATTTATATAAAGATCTATTTTAACTCTCTTCTCTCTCTCTTTTATATGATAGTTTATATTTATATGGCATTTTCTTGAAAGAAACTTACTTTTTTTGATAGAATGTCATCCACATTGTTTTTCAAAATTTTTGAAATTATTTATTTATTTATATGATTTTTATGATTTTTCGAGAATTTTTATGATTTTAAAAAATAAAAAATTTTGACCGATCCGGGATCACCCTTTCTTCTAGAGGATCAGCCAATCCGGACCGATCCGATCCCGATCCCGATCCCATGATCCTTGGAACCGGTTGATGTCATGTAATTGGTTCTACAATGGAACATGAGGAATCTTTGGTTTGGGGAACCTTTGTTGTGGAAACTCACTTTGCCTTTTATTCTTTGGTTCATTTGGAATAGGAGGATGAGGATCTTTGACAGCCATTTCAAGAACCCATTTGCTTTTCTAGGTGTGGTGGCAGTGTGTATGAAGGATTGGTTTTTTGCATTTCATGAGGCATTCCTGTGACACCCTGAACCAGGAGTTATTTTTTATTTGGAGATCCTACTCCATCTAGTTTTGTTTGTTGTGATGATCCGTATTCTACCATCTTGGTAGTCAAACTGGAGGCCTTTTTCTGTCTTCTATCTCTTCTTGTCGTTGTACTCTTTCCTTTTTTCTTTGTGTAACCATGCTTTGATTCAATGAATTGTGACCTTTGTTTTTCCTTAAAAAAACGTCTAGTCAATATTACAGTCCCATGAATACCATATTGACATTTTCAATATTACAAGCCAAGATACACCAATATCTGACTGCTGAATATCCTGTTTCCTCCCTTTTACCTTAGTAGGAGTCTAGTTTGCGTAGTTTTATTTTCTGTTTATTTATCTTAAACATCTTGTACTACTCTTTAAAGTAATGAAATGTGGCCTGTACCACCTTTGAGAAAAAAACCTGGCTGCTGAGTATCTTTTTTCTTTTGAGGTATATTAGCATACACCGCAAATTTTCATCTAGGTGAGATTTCTTGAGATTATCGGTCTCAACAGGCATCCGAGATCTAAGAGAGGAGCCAGCTGCTAGAGGGGCAGTTGAGCTGTCACAGAGGACAGTGGCACCGCTGGGTGCTGTCTTCCCTGCTCTATTAGGCAGGGTAAAGTGCTACCGCCTCTGCAAATATAGACCTCGTGTGGAGGGGAAGACACAACAGTGGCTGTGGAGCCACCTTGCCACTGCTAAGGCATTGTTGGCACCTAAAAATTTACATACAAGAATATGTGATCTTACATAGATCTGGATCCTAAATGAGCTAAGATCTATATGTTTTCAGCCTATGGCACATGGATGCCAATACGTAGTGTTAAAAGTACTCATCTCTATGTGGCCAGCCATAGACTAAGTAGATACGCTAAGTCCCATATGGGTAAAGGTAGGGAACTATGATGATCTATAGGCTGCTACCAACCATTCTCAGGATTTTGCTAAGTTCTGAGGACTGAAGTCATAGTTCGAATATGCCTATGTGGAACCTATAAAGTATGTCTCATGGATTTGATGTTTTACCAATGTGAATTGATACATGAGCATATCCAAGAGGAAAAATCAGGAAATATATGAATATAGGCATAGGTACATGAATCCCGGTTATTGGCTTAATGTATGTGTTGAGTCCTATACAAGTGGGAGATTGCTTCCTCATAATGTCGAAGGTTATATGGATCCCTAGATATGGCTCAGCAGCACTAGAAAACCTAAACATGGTTGGCAAAGAATGACTTTTAACAAAATAGGGAGGAAATCAGATCTGCCAAATCTGAAAGTTTTACTAGCACAATGTATTTTGGATGCCTAATATGATGTCCAAATATGTCATAGCAATCATTTAAAAGGGAAAAGGTGATGATAAGACAAAGGGAGATGACATGTATGGTTGCATGCCCCCGATCCAGGCGGAGGGGGGGGATGATGCTTAGAATAGAAGAACTCTGTATCTTCTTCAAGTTAGTCCCAACCAATGCTTGACTGCATACCAAGACAGCAAGAAAAGATCCCGATGGATCTGTCATACAATCTGTTGTTTGCGGCTAAGAGGGGGAGAAGAGAGCATGGAAAATGAGAAAATTCTCACTCAAGTATTCCGGAATTGGTAGGGACCGATCTGATTCATATCAAATCGGTCTGATTCGATTGATTCTTAGGAAGAAAAACTGATTTGGAATCTGTCCAAATCAATTTTTTTATTTTTTTGCTTCAAAACAATTTAGAAAATTTAGGAAACATTCTAAAAAAATTTTAAAAATATAAATCTAGTGTCTAACATGTTATAACAATGATAACACCTGATCATTACAAATTTAAAATATATATGACAAATGATAATGGTACAAATGATGTACTTCTCATCAAAAATGGTGATATTGGGTGTCATCATCATTTTCGCTATACTCGTAAGTACCCCATTTATTATTATCCTTCATGATCATCGCAGGCCCATATGAAAATAATAATTCAACCATCTAGCTAAAATCATAAGCTATCTTCTGAAGACAATCTGTGGATGATTAGTATGGTTGAAAACCTGAAGGAGAAGCGGCCTCTAAATAATTGACTGCTACATACTCAACAAAGTACCCTATATGTCAGCGTTGACTTATCCCACTAGAATATGCTATCTAGATCCCAAAATCTGATACACCTGCACCACTAGTACGTGCACTTGAAGTAGAACCACCACCTCCTCTTTTGGATCTCCCTCCTCCGGATCCTCCTCCTCCTCCTACATCACCAGCACCACCTCGTCTATGTGAAGGCGATGAAAGCTGGGTGGGTGGTATGCACTCTTCCTCATCATCTTTTGAGGTGGTACTGCCGCTTCCAATGACATGACATCGCCTGATGTCCAACTTTCTCTTTTTTGGTTATTCTTCTAACTGAGATGAAACGCCAAGGCCTAACTCACGTTGATATACCTTCTTCAATGCTGCAAAAGGCTTGTGCGGCCTATGTGCCATTTGTTTTGTTTTTGTAAGAGTAGGTTGTATTGTTGGGGTTAGGGTTAGGGCTAAGGGTGGTGATGGGGATTGGGATTCCAATGGGGTTGAAGTTTGAGGTGGTATATACCGAGTGTTATGGACAACCTTTTTATAGGTTCATCTTCAGCACCATCAAGTTCCCATTCAGCGCATGCACGGTCACCTGGGTTAAATTTTGGCGATGCTCTCCCTTCTCTTTCCTCTAATAATGTAAAAGTGGGTGTTTCACCTGAAAAATATTGTTCACATCCACCTCTTCAAGCACTTGGGATTCTGAAACAGCTCTCTTTATGAGGTCTTCTTGCAAAGCTTGCAATTCTCTCCTCTATCAACTTTTGGTGGGCCTAAATATTCTTGATCCGCACATGCATGTTGTAGTGACAAAACACCAACTTGTATACTTTCTTGGACCGCAACCTATTTTTTCTCTGTGTGAATAAGACTAAAGGTTCTTCAGTGCCTCTCGCAATGGGAAGAACTAATGCTTTAGCTCAATATGCGCACGACAATGTAAGTTAATGGATTTCATGCACTTCCTGTGCTCACTTGCACCGCCTATTCATCCTTTAAATGACCGATATCGGATCGATATCAAGTCTGAATCAGTCTTGATATTGATTCAGACCGGGACTTAAGTTGTCCTAGTCGAATCAAATCAATTTAGACTGATTTAGGCTGACTCGATCAATCCGATTTCGGAATCAGCTGATTCCATTCCGATTCGACCGATTCTGCAAACCATACTCTCAGTTGATTGCCTTGAGAGTTATGTAGAATTAAAGGGCAATGGGCTCCCTTTAATATACGACTGATAGATGGCTGATAAAGGGCCGGAGATGATAGAATTGGGGTTTGATGATTGCAGCTGAGAGAGAGAAGTTTAAAAGAGAAAGAAAATTTCACATACCTGTTGAGTTCGGCGGATGCTGAAAGCTATAGGGGCATGGTTTGTAGAATAGGCCGATCCAGATCGGGATCGGCCAATTCTTCGATTGGATCGCCCTTGCTGATCTGATTTTGGCTTGGAAGGGCTGACCTAGAGCGAACTCCCAGAGGAATTGGCCCGGATTGGTTGGATCCGCCGATTCTAGAAAGATCGGATTGGGAATTGGCTGATCCTTCGGGACTTGACTAAAAAATTCAGAATTTCACTTGAGAACAACCTAAAAACCAGAATCATGCCCAATTTGGTTAGAATTGGGGCTGGAATCGGTTGTTTTTGGATGAATTCCAGCGATTCCTTGCTGAAATTGGCCTAAAACACCGCTGTGGCTGATTTTGGTCCCAAAACAGGATAGGTCAGATAGAAATCCGATTTAGGCCCATAAAAACCATAAAAAACAGAAATGTATGGTTTTTTAAGGATCATTTCCGGATTGGTTTTTCTCCTTGGGCTAATCAGATTTAGATTGGATCGGGGCTCACCGATCCGGGTCCCAATTTTGATCTTATGATCTTTGTATAGGGCGATGTCTCCTCTTTAAAGCTTGGCCTGATGGGGCAGGGCAAATCTTTCTCAAGATATAAAGAGCTGAGTCCTAAATGAACTGACAACTGATGGCAGCCACTGTGACAAGAGGAGAAGGAAAAGGAAAAGAGAGGAATAAAGGGCACCAACCTTTCTTTCCACCAAAATATGCAAAGAAATCTTCTTAAAAGGGTCAACTAGTCTTTAAATCTTCTTTGTAGCCAAAAGAGAGCTTGGGCCCTTGTCGATCCTAAAGAAGATGCTTCCGCCACAACTTTGACTCTAGTGGGGCTAGGGTTGACCCCTCCAAATAAAGAAAAGGATCTAGTAATGATGAGGGCTTAAGACCCAGTAGTCATTATTGGGTCCTTAATGAGATATTGGATCCTAGTTGATTATGATCACTTATAATTAAGTGAAAGAGGTAATGAGATAATGATGAGGGTGCAAGATCCAATGGTTAGGATACATTTATGACATAAAGTCATGGATTGCAGAATCGGTCGATCCGGATCGGGATCGACCGATTCTTGGATCGGATCGGTACCTACCGATCCGATTCCAGTCGGAATTAGCGATCCAGCCGGGAGTCCCGGCCGGATCGGCCGGAATCGGTAAGATCGGTCGATCCCGGACCGATCCACCCGGATCGATCCCAAAATCGGTCAATCCGGACCGATTCGCCGGAAAACCGGAAGACCCGGAATCGAACCGATTCCGGGATCGATCCGGTCCTGTTTTAAGGTCCGATCACCCCCTATTTGGGGTCGATCCGGACCGATTCTCCCGCCACTTGCCCCCTTCTGCTTCTTCTCCTTCCCCCAAGGCTCCTTGGAGATCTAGGGCTTCTCCCGCCGGCGATCCGGCGGTTGGAGGGCCGATCCAGCCTTCCCGGGCGATCCAGCCTTCCCGAGGTTTGTAAGGGGGGACCTTCGATCTCCTCTTCCCCCCCCCCCCCCTCGGGGCCTTGGCCCCGGCCCCCGGCCGCTGCGGCCTGCAGCCCGCAGTTTGGGATCCCCCATCGGGGGATTATTTCACCCCAACGGGGGTGGAATTGCACCCCCGAAGGGGTGATATCACCCCTTCGGTGGTGTTGAACGATCACCCCGAAGGGGTGACCTGACAGCGCCCCCCCCTAGGTGGGGGGGCTGGTATGAAATCCCCATCGGGGGGATTATTTCACCCCCCAATGGGGGTGGAATTGCACCCCCGAAGGGGTGCTAATCACCCCGAAGGGGTGTTGAACAGTCACCCCCGAAGGGGTGACTGTTTTGACAGTCCCCCCCCCCCCCAGGTGGGGGGGGGCTGGTATGAAATCCCCCCATTGGGGGGATTATTTCACACCCCAACGGGGTGGAATTGCACCCCGAAGGGGTGCTAATCACCCCTTCGGGGTGTTGAACGATCACCCCCGAAGGGGTGACTTTTTCTGATGCCCCCCCAGGTGGGGGGGGGCTGGTATAAAATCCCCCGTTGGGGGGATTATTTCACCCCCAACGGGGTGGAATTGCACCCCGAAGGGGTGCTAATCACCCCTTCGGGGTGTTGAACGATCACCCCGAAGGGGTGACGACACGCCCCCCGCCCTAGGTGGGGGGGGGGGGCTGGTATGAAATCCCCAATGGGGGTGGATTTAATTGGCCTAATATTGTGTACGGTTTTATGTGTTGTAGATAAGATGTCGGACGAGGAGCATGGCACCGGACCCGCAGCATTTCGTGACATTGGATGGCAACATGACCATCTCCTTGATTCAGAGAAGAAGAGAGTTAGATGCAAGTGGTGCCAAAAAGAGATGAATGGAGGTGTGTATCGGCTCAAACAACATATAGCCGGGACGGGTGGCAATGTAAAGAAGTGTGATAAAGTACCACCGAGCCGAGGGAGGAGATGAGGGGTTATATAACCGGAAGGGCATCACGAGAGGGAGGTGAGAATTGGTCGAGAAAAGACCTACGACGAGTTGCTAGGTCGGAGAGACGCCGATCTTATGGCCGGAAAGAGCAAGAAAGGGAAAGGGCCAGCACATGAAAGAGTCCAAGTTGATTCTTCATCTTCATCAGATGAGGAAGAGGCCCAGGTTAGGAGAGCCGTTCATGAGACGAGGAGAAGGAGGTTCGGCTGTTAGACGATCTGATGTGGGGGCGGGCACACGCCCTGCTCGAGAGCCTAAAATTCGGAGGACACATTCTGTTCGACCGATGTCGACAGGAGACACTGCCATGTATAGGGAGAGTGGCAGAGGTCAGAGGGGTATAAAACAAGCATTTAAAGGGGTGAAGGCATCGACTGGGGCAGCAAAGAAAGCCCTAAAGCATATGGTCACACTGAGGCAGCACACTGATGGTCATGATTTGACCAGACCGGGTCCCACAAGATTTGCCACTCATTTTATTGCATTAGAGAGCCTATACAGGTACAAGGCTAGTTTAAAAAGGTTCATTCTCTCCACTGCTTATCAGGAGTACATGGATACATACAGGAGCTCCTTGGATCAGTATGAGATACTGCTAAAGATGGAGCAGCTGATAGAAGATAACAAGTGGTGGGAGAAGGTGCAGTACTACTTGTCTGTCATAGAGCCTTTGGTGCAGGTACTTAGGTTGGTGGATTCAAATGACAAAAATCAGATGGGGTACCTGTATGATGCTATGGATAAAGCTAAGTTGAAAATTAAAGAGAAGCGTCCCAAGGGTTACAAGAAGTGGTGGAAGGTGATTGACAACAGATGGGACAAAACCCTACACCACGACATTCATGCTGCAGGTATACTTTACTAGTGTGATATAAGTGTATTACAAGTTCTATTTTTGTGTATTACCCCTAATACTAATGGAGTAATTATGTCGTTACAGGGTACTTCTTGAACCCAAAGATACAGTATGGTGGCCAAGTATGTAATGATGGTGAAGTATTATCAGGCACACTATCTGTAATTAAACGACTATGTAAGACCCAAGAAGACAGAACGTGCGCTGAGGTTGAAGTAAGTAATACGTTTCATATTAATTACACTTTTAACTTTATCTCAAGAAGAGAAGATAACTGATTTATTTTGCCTCTTCAGATGACTTCATACAGGCACAAGATTGGGGTGTACGGGGATCCAGATTTGCAGTACTCACATGATAGGGTCCCCCTAGTAATATGCTAACCCACATTAATGACTCTTTGGTTACTTGATTTTTTTTACATAACGTTACTGATGCTTGTAATTGTCTTCTTTACAATTACAGCTGAGTGGTGGATTATGGTGACAAACAGGACTGGATGGAATCCACTCGCATCCGTTGCAATTCGGGTGCTAAGTCAGAGCACATCATCATCCCAGTGCGAGAGAAATTGGAGCACCTTCAACCTTATTCACACGAAGAGGAGAAATAGGTTGAAGACAGAAAGATTGGAGAAGCTTGTCTACTGCCATTACAATATGAGGCTGAGGATCTAGAATATCAAAGATAGGCAGAAGACATCAGAGCGAGAGATTTGCCCGGTTGCGGGTGGATTGTACCGAAAGAGCACGAGGCCCAAGCTACTCGGGGCTTGTCCCGGGCGGATGTGGACTTGGAATATCTATTCCAAGAAGAACATCCACTTGCAGCGTGGGTGGAAGACAAGGATGCTGAGGGAGAGCCAGAGTTCGACCCGAACGACAGATCATGGGCCGAAGGAGAGCTTGACAGCGTCGTTGGTGAGGAAGAAGACATGCAGGAAGCTGAAGAAAGTCAAGTTCCGTGCACAGCTCCACTTCCTGATCCACCCCGGACTACAGCTTCTCCAGAGAGACATCGAGCTCCCCCCGCTGCTACAACTCCAGCTCGGATTTCAGTTGCGGGTCCATCTACCACCACCACCACCAAGAAGAATGGTGGATTATTTAGGGCTTTAAAGAAAGTATGCTTACCTTCACAGCAAGCAAGTCAAGGAGATCCTACATTGAAGAGGAAGAAATTAAGTATCAAACGGCGACATCATCTCCTTGACACCGAGACCACTCAGCCACCTTCATCAGATGAGGATGAAGAAGAATTTGTCCCACCCACACAACAACAGCGTACAGGGGGTGGAGGTGGAGGTGGGGGTGGCGGAGGTGAGGGTGGCTCTACTAGTAGTGCACGCACGAGTGGAGCAGGTCCAGATGATTTGAGTGATAAAAGACACTCATGTTCGAGTGGCAGGGGCAGCGGACGCTGGACGAGGATGAATGTTTTTGACGACTTTGCATCTTCCTATCCAGAGCCTGCCTCAGACAGTGAGCCTGGCTATCCACCTCCACCATCTTTTCTACCTCCACCTCCGACTGATCAGGGAGTTTATGAGTTTACCGACATGGCCCAGTCTTTATTTTCTTATGGATACGGGCCAATTATGACTGACCCTAATCAATGGAGATTTGCAGAAAATAAGAATGACCAGGACAGAGATCCAGATCCGTCCTACTCCGGACATTACCATAGTTGGTGGTGATGGCATATGTATAATATATTTCGTTTGTTTATTTCACGCAATGTAATATGAGACTATGAGTGGTAAGAAGAATATGTGTTGTACTATTGTGTGATTGGATATGATTGTTTGTTTGGTAAAAATATGTATCTTATTTGATGTATGATGTGTTCTATTGTGTGATTGGATATGATATGTGTTCTATATGATTGATTGTTAATTTGTTATATGTATGAGTGTTCCCTATATTTTTTTCACATTTTTTCTGAGTCCTATGTATTTTTATAGATTTTTTGGCGATTTTTACAGATTTTTTCATAGAGCAAAAAAAAAAAAAAAACCGATCCAGACCGATTCTGGATCGGTCTGGCTCCATAGGAATCGGCCTGGATCGGTCCGATCCGATCCGATCCGGATCGGATCGGACCCCACCGATCCAGGATCCGATCCCGATCCCGCGTTCCTTGCATAAAGTAGTGGATTTTATTCGTAATGGGTCCTTAATAAGTTCAAAATGGATACTGTCCCATTTTCTAAGTCCTAATTGGATTAGGACTTAATGATATTTGAATAAATGATGCTCTGAGGGCAATTAAATATCACATGTTTTATTTGGGTGGGTCAATTTTCAATTGGGTAATGGCCCCGGATGAGGGAAAAGCCCAATAGAAACATAAAATTGATTCAATAACAATGTGATGGCAATTATTCAAATGAGAAGGAGCTTAGTGAGCCTGATTTGGTTAATGTGTGGCCCATTAGCACAAGTTTAAGATTTTATGGAAATTAGGCTGATGTCAATGAAAGATAGGTCCAACCCAAAGTCCAAAATGATATATGAACTGATTTATGCAAAATACCAAAATTTGGCATAATTCTAGGACTCTTAATTGGGCCCAATTAAGTAGTGAGTTCAAATAGGTCCTCCAAGATTAAATGTATGATCTTAATGGATCAAAGTAGCAACTGAAGTTTCCAAGATGAAAAAATGAAACCAGTTTACTTTCAATCAATTTACAAGATGTTCTTGTATGATGGATAGAGTAATTAACCCTAAGAGGATTAGGATTATCAATCAAGGATAAATATGATGGTAATGGGCTTAATGCAATGAAGATCCCGGTGGGTTATCAAAGTCCATTTTTCCAAGTTTAAATATTTAATGGATAGATAAAGTATCGATGGAAGATCAAACTCTATTTTGAGGTTAATTTGATGAAGGATGGAAACCCATTGTGCAAGATCAGATGGCTGAAAATGATTGATGAAGTGAAGCCCAATTGCAATGCCATTTTGATACAATTGTTACATTTATGTTGATGGGCTGAGGTGACATATGAAATCAGGCTCAAATCATGCTTAAAGATGATCCATATTGTGGCTATTTGGGCATTTATTTAATGATTTTAGATGATTAGGATCTGATGGCCGATGGATGGACTAGATCAATCTCCAAAATGATGCTCCAATAGGTCAAGGAGCAGCCGCATAATAAGACCTCTCCGGGCCACCTGGCAGCTGCAGCAATTCAAGTTAGAGCTTCCCATTGGAAGTTCCTATAGTATAGAAAGTGGAGCTGGATCCGTCTCCCATCTTATCAAGCTTGACTGAGTCTTGGATAGGCCACCAACCAATGGGAGAACTCCGCCCATGTAGGACTCAAGGGGATTTCAAAGGAGGGCCATGAGGGGTCCTGGAATATAGGAGATGACCAAATCTTTTTCTTCTCCGATGCTCCCTTCATGCGCAAGCAGAGACAGCCCCGATCTAGCCTGCCTTCTCTCTAAGTTCCCTATGTAAACAGTCCATTGAGGATTGTTTTGAGTTCCGATCACTGGGGAGAAGGGAGGCTGGTTGCTGAAGCTGCTGTTGTTGGTCCAAGCATTGGGAGTTGCTGCTGCTGCCGCTGCTTCCATCTACACAAGGAGAGGTCAAAGAGGAGAAGAAGAAGAGAATGTGAGCCATGCACACATACACGCCCCTTCGACCCCATCACTTCTTCCCTACATGCATAGCCTTTCATATCCATGACTGAAATCCCATAAACACCCCACCCCCTCTGCGACATGTTGTCTATGTAATTATAAATACATGTTTGTCCCTCCCTCCGTGATCGTATGCAGGTCGTGTTCTACCTCCATTTATAGGGCCATATGATAGTCCCTTGTTCATCCTATTCTTCTATGGCTATATGACAGCCCATGCATGAATATTTTACACCCATTGTTTGCCCCCCACCCCCCATATTGGCTACATAACAGGCCCTATACTTCTTGTCCGACCTCCTTGCATTGGTCACATGATAGTCATAGCCCACTGTTCAGCTTTCTCTTTAGCCCACATGGCAGTCCCTATAGCAGTCCATATATGACTCAGTATGTGGCCATTTGACAGCCCCATTCACCTATTGTTTGGCCCCATAATGGTCACATAGCAGCAGTCCCCTATCTGGCCCACATATATGGCATATCCAAACCCCCCCTCCCCCTGGCATGACTGCACCTCTCATGAAACCGACCAGCTCACTACCTATCCAAGTGGGTCATAAGAGAGAGTTTGGTGGCTCGGCAATGGTGGAAGACCAAGGCATAGAATAAGTAGGCCATCAGGACTGAGATGTAAATCAGGCCATCCGGGCCTAGATGACACGAAAGTAGGCCATCCGGGCCTAGAAGACATGATGATGGGCCATCCAGGCCAAGATGATACAATGACGTGTTCATGGGCCATCCAAGCCAAAATAAAGCAAATCAAGCAATATATGGGCTGAAAATGACATGCTATGGGCCTTATGAGAGCGATATAACTTTATGACATGGACATAGGCCAAATGTGGCTGGAATGACAAAATGAATGTATCTCTTAAATATTTTAATTTAAAAAATATTTAAGAGGACAGCCTATTAACTTAGAACCTCTCATATTTTTAGACGGACACACGGGCATGTCCTCGGTGTGTATCGATCCTAGACGGGAATGTGCGCATGTATCCATCATAACCGATTCTTCCCGATGGAGGAAGAGTATATACACTCAACCTATTAGGGAGAATTTCCACTTGATTTAAGGGGAGGTCATAAATGGCACCATGCTAGACCGATCTTTAAAATATAAGTAGAAAATTGACATCTCATGCCTACATGAGGCTATGAAGATATCTTATATGCTGTGGTTTTGAGGGGATTATGGCTATATGAGCCTCCTCACATTTTGATGTAATCTATTATCATATTGAATGGCCTTTTTGTATGAAATATCTCATGTTGTGATTAGGGAGCATTCACATAACTCACATAACTTATATGGAATGCAAAAATAAAAAGATGAATTTAAATTATTAAATATGAAACCAACAGGGAGAATATAATCTCAAGGGTAGCAAAATGTTAACTTTCAGATTTAATACAATCAGATATATAAAACCATAATTTCAATAGGATAAAATCTCAATCTTAATGTATCCGAAACAGTCATGTAAATCTCGGATTTGGGTAGGTATAAAATCATGCATGTGTATCTAGGTCCTATCCAAGATCATAAATGATTTGTCTTATGCTAAGGTCTTATGTCTGGATCTTTTAAATCCCGTATTCGAAATAGACTAGGTCCTACTCTTAGATATGTGAGACCCTAAGTCTGAAACATATAGATTTAGATATCCAAATGACAAAAGGAGAGGTGAAATCCAGAATTTTGCGAAGCCTCAGCTTATGGGTAGCTAGGAAGCTTGGTGATAACATGGAATAACAAGATGCTTAAAAGGGTTGAAATGAGATCCTGCATAAGCATTAGTCTTAGGCCCCCTAATGGTGCTTAGACATGAGAATGACCTTATTTGCATACCCAAATCAGATTTTTGATATGATAATTTCTGTTCTCCTGAAATCCCCAAGTCTAAAACACATTATGCTAAGGCTTAAATGAAAGCATAATGAATCCTTAGTTTAATACACCTAATGTCAAGACTTAGAACATGATAAATAAAATACTAATGAACCTACCATAAAAATCTGATTTAAGTCTAAGATGCTAGACTTGAATGAAGACAAGAAGAATCTAAGTATTTAATGATAAGACTTAGATAAAAGAGAAATGATCATATTTCATTAGTCTAGGATGCTAAGCTTAAATGAAATATGATGAATTGAATAATACTTAATAATGAATTTTGATCCTGGTCATGCCTTTTTAATGTCAGATCTAAATTAACTTTAATAATTCAAAATATGTCTCAATGTTAAGACCTTGAATTAAAAGAGTTAAATCTATACAAACACGTTAAATAAATTTAAGAATCCATTTAGGAACATATCTTTAAGATGATGGAATCTTAAAATATACATACCCTCTATAATTTATAAATCAAACTCAAACTAAACTTAATATATTAAGTTTGCATTTCATTGAGTTTATTGGGTTATAGCTCTTACATGTGTTTATAGTTTATGGATGTATACTTCCATTTTTATAAGTTGCTATGATGGTAATCAAGGGTATTTGAGTGTCTCGATGTAATTAACATAGGAAATTTGCACCTTCCAATGGAGAGAGGTCCAAAGACATTTTAATGCATCTCACATGTTTGTATTTTTATGCATATCATTATTATGTATTCCAGTGGAGATACAATATGATTTTCATAAGTAGACTAAGTAGTATGTGTTAGTCGAAGATAACGAAAATTATTTTCCCAAATGAATGGAAATCAGGTGAATTTTCGAACCAATACCATATGACTTATAAATTGATAAAATGAAGGTTTCACAGGCATCCATGCCCTCCTATAGCAAAGCTCTCCTACTTGATCTCAAGAGATATTTGCTCTCCAACCTTACTGAGGTGAGTTAGAGAGCCTTGTTGGCATTCCTTGGCATACATTGAACTTTCATTTGGAAAGCTTTAGTCAAGTAAGGTGGCAATCAACTGAGACAGAAGGGCATATTGCTGTCTACTTGAATTTCACTAGGCTTATGTATCTTGCTTTACTATGTGGAAAATAATTTTGATGTTTACAGTAAGTTGTTACTATGAGGAAAGTAAAGTTTGTGTGACCTGGGTTACGTTTTGTTCAGGGAAGTTCTCCAAAAGCAAAGGTATAGGGGTTTTTGGAAATGATGCAAAGTATACAAAGATTCCGCCAGAAGTGTGGAGGTACTATTTGCTGATTAATAGACCTGAGGTGAGTGGTCACCACGAGACATTGATGATTTCTTCATTTAGACTGAAATTTACTTCTGTAATGCAAAGCTTGTTGTTGCCTGTTAACGGATTTAAGTATTTCAGGTATCAGATACATTGTTCACATGGGCAGACTTGCAGGCCAAGCTAAATAATGAGTTATTGAACAATCTAGGCAACTTCATTAACCGTGTTCTAAGTTTCATTGCAAAACCTCCAGGTTTGTTGGCCTGTTGTTAAAGTTGTCTTGGTTGAGTCCTTGATTGTATGTTTTCAATGCAAATCCTCAAGGTTCTTTTTGTGTAAGTTCTCTTGTTTGAACCCATGTTTTTATAGTTTTTTGTTTGCACTATCAACAATATATGCATTGTCACCAATCTATTACTACTCCGGTGGCATATCAGTTGACTCCGACGTGAGATTTCAGGCTGCCAAATGATATATTTGCTTTAAGGGGAAGGTGTTTCATAGTCAAACGTGAATAACTAGATAATCTTTTAACTGAATTTAAGTTCGATTCATGGTTCTAAGAACTGTAGATATTCTATTTTGTGGCTCTGAACTGAACTATCTTTTGAATTTTATATGTAGTTATAAAAAGCTATTGTACAAGTTTGACATGTTCTCTTCACCATATATTTGCACAACCAACTGGAAGCTATTAGAGCCAGGGTCCTGTAGAAAGAACAGCAAGAGAGGAAGAGTATCTTGGAACAACAAGGAGGCCTAGTATGATTGACGATCCTGAATTTAACACTTGATCAAATGTCTGCGCAGATAAGAGCAAGGTGGCAATGGCTTGTGGAAAGAGATAATACGGCCATGTGGAACCTCAAATTTTCTTTTTGAATTTATTTTCTTAACAACTATGGCTAGGAAAATAGGTGATAGATCATGGGAGTATCGCTAATTGAGTGTGGTATGGACACGTAGGAACTCACAAAGTGGATTTTTGAGATCGTCTAAGGGTTGATATGGGGATTACCCTATCACGTAGACAATCTTAACCACATTTTATTTTTATTGAGATTATGTGATTTCTTTGAAAGTTTGACCTCACCCCTTCGAACTTCAATTGTTTGGTGTTAATTATATCGAGCAAACACTCAAATATCCTTGATTATCTGCCATAGTAATTTGTACATAGAAGCCATTCATTTATACAAGACTTAGCCCCATAGCCCTATTGGGATGCATACTTACAGTATTTTGAATTTTGGTTTGGGTATGTTTGACTTGGTTTCTTTTGAGTATTGATGTTTTGTTTTCATGTTTGACTTAGTGTCCTTTTTGTTTGACATTTTTTTATGATTCATTTTTGTCTTACTTTCAGTATTTCAGATGCTGAAGTTTGGATTCAAATTGTTCTGCGATTTGGGATGTTTGATTTATTTTAAGGTTTCATAACTTGGAAATTTCAGTTTGGGAGTTTTGGGTTTATGGGGTATTTGGGGGCTTAGGGTAATTTTGAGTTAGGATTCACGGTTATAACATGACTTAGTTTTTAATTCCTCAGATTTTGGTTTCTGGGATTAAGATTTTGGATTTTTTTATTCCCTCAGGTCTCATATTTCAGTTTCTGCATTTTTCTGATTTCCTGATTCAACAATTTTTAGCTTTCACAACTCTTTGAGGTTCTGACAGTTTTCAGGTTTTCTGAGTTCCCAAGTTTTCAAAGTTTTTAAATTTCCTGATTTTCTAAATTCAACATTTTCAGAATTCTGACTTTCCAGATGTTCCAGCGTTCTGATTCTATTTGCTTTGATAATTTTGCTACTGCTTCCTGTTTTTTCTGCAATCTGATTTGTGTTTAATTTTTTCGAATTCTCAGATTTCATAGTGTTTTGAATTTTCTAGTTTTTAGGTTTGCTGAGTTCCAGGACTTTCCAGATTTGCTGTTCTTTTGATAATTTTCAGAATTTTGCTTTCCTGACAGTCCCAGTTTTCAGGTTCTCTAGTATTTGACTTTCAGATTTGGGCAAATTTTGATATCGTGATTTCTTGACTTTTCTGATTTTCTATGTTTTTTGAATATTTAGGTTCTCAGGCTTCCTTAGTTTTTTCGGGTTCTCAAATTTCTTATATTATCTGAGGTGCGAGGTATCTGAGACAAGGGGTCATCTCTCCTCAAATGCTTGAGGTGAGGTATATTTTTAATATATTAATAATATATAAAATTATATATAACATTTAAATTTTTTTAGAACACAATAAAACAAAAAAATCTCACTTCTAGGATCTGCATGGTGTTAGGATGTCGGGGTCTCAGGGTGGAAGACTAGATATTGGGGGTTTTGGGGCGGGGAAAGATGATTTTAAGCTATCGGATCCGTCCCTTACCGGGTTCGGATCTGGGTGAGGTGGGCGAGGCAATAAGTGCCTAGGCGAGGTGGTTTTGCCTTGCCTTGCCTCCCCTCAAAGCCTAGGCACATGAGACAAGTGCCCTTGATAACATAGCAAATTTCGGATATCCCTTCTTGTTTTTGGTTGTTTGACTCCCCCTTTGATCCACTTTGTATAATGTATATTCATATTCATACCCTTTTCGGACTCAGGAGATTGTCAGATTTTATATTCTTTACTTCTCTTTTTTTTCTTTTACAATTTTTTTACTTTCGTCCTTTTTATTTGCTGTTTTTATTTAACTTATTGTAAAATGGGTGAATTAAATGGATGAATATGATGAGTTTCATTCTTTGTGGTGTTTATTGGTTTATATTGGGTTCTTTTGTTTAATTTTGATTCTTGGGTCAATTTTTTAACCGGTGTGGGGCATTTTTTGTTTCATTTAGTTATTTTTAGTTTTCTGTCTTGTTTAGTCTATTTAACCGTTATATTGTTTATTGGTTTTATAAAATTTATATTAAATGTTTTAATTATCTTTAATTCAGGTTTTGGGGTGTTTGGAGTTTGGAAAAAATTCTAGTCGACTGTTTGACCAGAAATATTTATTTTTGAAATTATTAATTAAAATTTTTTTCCTTTTGTTTTGGGGCTCCAATACATGTGTGAGAGGCATGAAAAGCCATAATTTCTGCTTCATAAAATTTAGGATAGGATCCTTTGGACCTTTGATAGGTTATAGGGACTCTTTCCACGTGAATTGACCTCAATGGTTAATTATGTGCCTATCAGCATGGGAACCATGGCACCATGAATGGCCCTCCCTTAACTTAATGAGCTACCTTTCTTAACATGTGGAGTTTTATACACTATGCATAGGTTTTGGTGGGGGAGGGGGGTTAATTTGAGCAGCATGAGAGCCTATTTTGATAGGGATTCCCTTTTCCTTGTCCATCTTTTGATTTCCAGAATGGAATTGCATGGGATCCCTCCTATGTAGATTAATTTCTTTATTTGCCTTCATTTTTAAGGCATAGAGCTAGTCCAGGGGCAACTCCCAAATAGTCTTTATTTTTTTATTTTTGTTTTTTGTTTTCAAAGCGTAGAGCCAGTTCAAGACCAACCCCAATTAACATTGTTTTTATTACCAAGGCATAGAGCCAGTCAGCCAGGACCAATCTCCAATTAGCGTTGATGCAGATTTTTATTTAGTTTGTTTAAGGCATAGAGCTAGTAAAGGACCTGTTTTGAGCTTCATGGAGCCTGCAAAGGCCTGCCTTGGGCAGGCTTCTTCCTGCCATTTGAGGTGTCTTTGGCTTGTCATGTTTGCATTCTTCCCTCGGGACTGATTTTTGAACTGTTTTTGGTTTTTTGATTAGTGTTAGGTCTGGAAGAAGTTCTGGACTGGATTGGTTCCAACCTCCAGGGAGGGGTGTGAACATGATCCAATATTCCAAAATTTTGATTTGGTTCTGATAAAAATTAACGGATTCGAAACTTGTTCTCGTATCCTTTAAGCTATCGGTATCAGATATATCGATAGCTTATCGGAATTGGGAATCAGTCGAATCCTTCTTAGTTTATCTGATTTCGATAAAAGTAAGTGTATAAGTAAAATTAATTAAAATTAAATTAAATAAATTATAAAATATGATATATGATGTAATAAAATTTATAAAAATATTTTAAAGATATTATATAAAAGTTTAGTAATTATATTTGAACTATTAACTTACTTTTAAATAAAAAGTCCAAATCAACTCCCGCCCCTACTTTTATACTCCTATTTATTTTTTTGTCCCATTCACCTATTTACTTATTTTTTAATCCCAAAATAATTAACTTGTTAACACCCGCCCCTATTCAAGGTTAGCACCGTTGAGTCTACCTATTTATTAATTTTATTTCCAATTTTGCCCTCTTCTCTTTCAATTTCAGCAAATTTTTTATATTTGCTTTATTTTACCAAGTTCTCTCTAATATTTACTTATCATTTTGCTGCACATACGCAACATATATCTCATCATAGATAAATGGCATCCCGCACTGTTATTTATATTTTTAATATTTATTTATATATGTCTTAATAATTTAAATATTTTCGATAGTATTTTTAGGATTAGAAATTAAAAATTCTTAAAAAATAATTTGTATGTATTTTTATTCACTTGGATGGAGCTTGTATATATCTTCATTCACTCAGTTCTATATTACATTAAAATGACGTTAGATTTGACAATAATGTTCAATTTAAACATAAACCAAACCGTAGATGATGTAGACAATCCACCTATATATATAGATTGATAACCAAATATATTAATAGCCAAATGGACAGTTAACGTGAGTTTGAAAAAAAAATTAACACCAAAATACAACAATTTGAGTTTTAGAAAAAAAGCATAAAATGAAACCAACATGGTGAATACGGAAAGAGCTAGAGGTGGAGGATATTTTAGGAATCAGAAAAAAATAGTGACGAACTGGATAAAGAAAAAAGAAACAAGTTAACATTGGGACTAATAAATAAAGAGGACTAATGTTGGGATTAAAAAATAAATTGATAAATTTTTTAGGACTAAAAATTGAAAACCCCAAATAAAACTAATGCATGGTACTGTATTTTGGAGTTATCGGATTCGGTTCCAATTCCGATATGGAATTGAAATCAAATCAAAATTGGAACATAGTGATTTTGAAATTGTTAAAATCAGAATTGAAACACTTTAAACCCTTATCGGAATTGGAATCGGATACAAGTGATTCCGCTACCAAATTTTACTCATTTGCAGCCCTAGTTCTTGGACTGAAATCCAGGTTCTAGATTGGTTCCATACTTGGATTTGAGGGGTTTCTGGACTGGTTTTTGGAAACTGCCTGGTTAGTATTTTTTTATATTGTGATGTGGGCTGTTGAGGCCTGTCACCTGTGTGGGGTTCTCAGACCCGAGGTGAGGGGCCGAGATGTAATGTCTTTCGGACCTAGGATAATGGGATTTCATGGGTCCATGATGGCCTGTATAAGGGCTAAACATGGGGCTGTGCAAGCATGTTTATGGTTTTGGTTTATGTGGGACTTTTGTGCCCGGTATAGGTGACAGGTTTGGTACCTGTTTAGGGGTATATCAGGGCCTGTATAAGGGTTGCTGAGATCTGGAATGTATGGGGTTTTAGGATCTGTACATAGGCTGTACAGGCACTGTTATGCTTGGGCTTTGATGCCCTATTTATAGTGATGTTTATGGGTCAGAAGCATGGAATGCAATCTCCCAAGAATCTCTCGAGATCTCCCGAGAATCTCTTTCTCTCCACGTGTCTAAAAAACGAGATCGCTGAAACGAGAATATCTTTATAGTATCTCTCGTACCTTGATCTTCTCCGCCTATTACTATCCCTAACTTATTAGATGGTCTTGTTAAGTTTGCTTCATATATTGTTAATTTTATTATGAAATTCATCCAAATATTTATTAAGACATTATTATTTGATAAAATTTTATAACTTAATATTTTTATAACTATTTATGTACAGTTGACCCAAAATGTCACTAATCACCTATCCATATTATTTAAGATGAAACATTGATCTAACAAAAGATTCCTTGTATGTCTTTTGTTAACAATAGTTCATCCTCTTTCTATTAAGTTTTTAATTCTCTCTCGATTTATTTTGATGTTTAAAATGAGTTTCTTTGTATTTTTTGAAGAGATAACATGACATTTTGCACTTAAAATATGCATATTGATTGGTATTTATGAGATCTAATCTCTCGAGATTATTTTTGAGATCTGTTCTTTTCAGTCTCCATGAGATAAAATATAGATATGAGATGGCAATCCTTGGGTAAACTATAAATGAAATTTGAGATCTGATCTCTCGAGATTTTTCCGAGAATCTCACGAGCATGGTTTGCCGGGTCGGTGACCCGGTCGGCCGACCCGGTCGGTTTTTGGGCCGACCGACCAGGCCTGCGACCCCGACCCGGTTGTTAATTTAAAATGAATTTTGTATTAATTTTTTCCCGACCTCGGCCCGACCCAGGTCACGACCCCAACCGACTCGGGTCGGTTTTAGGCCTGACCGACCCAATCCCGACCTCCAACCCAGCCTTCCTTGCTCACAAGATCTCTTCTCTTCACCCTTTCGAGACAAAGCTGAGTCTGAGACAGCAATCCTTGGTCAGAAGTTAGGAGATTTTGGACTTGATATAAGTCTGATAGCATTTCTATTTGTGGGGTATTCCAAGCTTGTATATGGGAATGCCAGAACCAGGGACGTGTAATTTTGGATGCCTGCATATGGGGATGTGCAGGGCTAGGCATGCGTGTGATTTAATGACCTGTACGGGGCAAAACAGGGCAGGTCTGTTTGGGGTGTTTGATGGCCGAACAGGAACCTGATATGGGGTGGCTTTGTATCTGAAAGAAGGGGATTTCAGATCAGTTATGATATGAGTCGTACCATGAAATTATAGAGGGTTTCCCATTGACTTGGAAACTGAATTTCGTGGGACAGGTACCACTAGGGCTGGAAAAAAATGGTGAACCGGTAAACTAAACCGAACCGAACTAGAAGAGTATAACCATTTGTATTTTTAACTGAACTGACCGGCATAATTTTATTGGTTCTTTTGGTTCAACTTATTTCGAGACCTGGTCAACATGGCTGTGCCACTAGCTCTCTAGCGCCCTCGCCAACGGCATCTGCCTCCCCTTCTCTCACGTCACCCAGTGACCTGACATCTCCTTCCCTCTGGCTGCCGGATCAAGAGGTTGGACACCTTTAGGGGTGGGCATGGTCTGGTTTGGTTTGGTTTATTGAGTTTTTTTAAGAAACCAAACCAAACCAAATTGGGTCTTGAAACCGAACCGAACCAAACCGCAAATTCTCCAAACCGAACTGAATTCGGTTTGGTTTGGTTTGGTCTACGGTTTGGGCCTTTAATGGACATGTTCTAGTTTATTTAATGAGCCTTTTGTAATTTGAAACATAATTACTCGTAAACAACTTGTAAACATGATTTTTTAAAAAACATAATTCAAATTGCACTCTAACTAGATCGGGAAGTTAATAAAACGTATTTTGAATCAAAATTTAAAACAAAATTGAATTGAGCTAGTGTATATGTGGCTCAATAAACCTAAAATAGAAAAGATTCATTAAATGATACATAAATCATAAATAATCCAGCAAAATAAATCAATACCAATCTAAATCAAGCAAACTTACAAATCAAACAAAATCATAAATAATTCAAGTACATATTTCAAGTTTGCTACTTGCTAGAAAACCACACATCATAGAAATACAAAAAAACTGTTTAAATCTCTCCTAAACATAGACATAAAACAAAACAAGCACATAACATTTATCACAAACAGTCAAACACAAATTCAAGAGAAAAGTAAGTTGCTCTCTTGAATGATTCATTGATTTCCATCTCCTTCTTCACCAACCTGAAAACAAAATAATATTATGGATCAACTCCTAACATAATTGAAATAGAAGTGATTCTATGTGTGCACATGCATATATATACAAATATAGCCATAAGATAAGTAGGATGTTCAAAATACATATACATACATTCATAATACATATACAAACATAAATTGAAATATGAGATGCAACATGTTAAAAAATTGAAAATTGACAAACCCATAATACTCACTTCGTACTATCATCAACAAAGTAATAAAGATTATATATCAATCACATTTGGTGCAGCATTAAAACCTGCAAAATCTGAAAATTAAAATGGTAAACATTATTATTTGAATGAAACAAGTGATAACTGATAATCAATGAGAAATACTAATAAAGATGTTAACATACCATTGTCTAGTTTCTCAATGCCATCTAACTTCTCTATACTTTTCATTTCTTTTGAAGATCGGAGCCAATCTTGGGTGCAAATAAGAGCTTCAACAATCTTGGGAGACAAGGAACTCCTAAATGGATCCAACACACGCCCTCCAGTATTAAATGCCGACTCTGATGCAACAATAGACACCAGAATTGCCAACAAATCTTTTGCTATAAGTGAAAGAGTTGGATACCTTGGACTATTAAGCTTCCACCAATGTAAGATATCAAAAGAGTCATCGGGATCATCCTCTAAATCCTCATCTAAATACTTATCTAACTCGGACTTGACATCCCCAGACTCTTTTTCAGCCCTTTGCTGTTTGAATTTATGTATGATAAGTGTCTTCATCATATGTGTGGATTGGTCAGATTCTTGCATATTGGACCTTGAAGATGAACCACCAAGTTGAACACTTTCAACAGATCTTTGCAAACTACTTGATGCTGAATTAACAAACTTGTATTCATTAAACAAAGAATAGAGAGTTGTTTTCAATTTTTTTTTTCATTGTCATTGCCTTTTCTTCTACATACATTTGTGAAATACCAAACTCTACAAATTCAAGTTTGTATCGTGGGTCAAGAATCACAACAATGAATGTGTGTTGACCCTACCAAGTGGATATTTTTTGCATCTCTTTGTCAAATGACTCCTAAGTGTACTAGTACCACAAACTTTGAGGTCACAGTTGTAAACAAAACCACAATAATTGCATTTGCATTTTTCTTGCCCATTCTCATCTTTCTCAAGTCTAGAAAAATGATCCCATACATCACTATTTTTATATATAATTTTATGTTTTGGAAGCAATCTGGATCTTGTCACATTTGGTTGACTTGAAGCATTAGGATTTGAACAAATATCTTGTAAAGTAATTGGAAGTGGATTATCGTCGCTTTGTGACATCTAACAAATAACACATAGAACTGTAAAAATGACACACTAAATGACTAAAGTTTAAAAAAATAGATTAAGTAAAAAAATTGTACATTGACTAATTCACTTGTTGATGCCGTCGTAACTCCACACCAACACTACAATTGTAACTCTGCACCGGCACTGCATTTGAAGAATGAAGACTGTCAGGGCTGCAAGGTGCAAGGCAATTTAAGCGATTTTATGTCATCTTCGAGTGGGCGCCTTGAGGGTATACCTGTTTATGTCACTTTTGAGCTACGTGGTGGCATATGGCTATGCCTTTACAGAGTTGGGCGGTCGGCAGTGGTCACCTTTGAGCTGGGTGGTGGTGCAATGCTAGAGCCTCTGCAGAGCTGGGCGGTCGACAGTGGTCGCCTTTGCCTCTGCAGAGCCTGTGCGTGTTGGTGGTTGCTTAAGCCTGCGGGTTGGTGGTCGCTAGTAGGGGTGAGCCATGTGCATGTTGGTGGTCGCAGGTGCAGGTTGGTGGTCGGCTAGTCGCCGCCGCCAATAGAGGTGAGCCCTGTGCCACTGTGCATGTCCATAGGTTGGTGGTCGTCGGTGGTGGTGGAGGTGAGCCCTGTTGAGCCCCGGCTGAGCCCTGTGCGGCTGTGCCCTAGTCTATCCCGTTGAGCCCTGTGCGGCATAGCATGTGCCCCCTTTGCGTTGTTGCGATGTCGGGACTCAGGAGGATGGAGATTCAGACACTACCGGGGCCGGGGGCGAGGGGAATGGTTGATGGCTTGACTACCTGAGGGCTGAGGCCAGGATGGGAGGGGAGACTGGGAGAGATTGAGCGTCGGCCGGCGGCTGCCAAGGGCGAGGGAGGGAAATTTCAGATTTTGGGAATCGCGAGTCACGACCATGAGCCGTGAGGGCAACTCGCAAGGCAGGGTTAGACATTAGGGTTTTTTGTACCATTTTGCCCCTGTATCTTTTGATTTATTACCTAAAATATTGAAGCAAGGATAAAAATATAACGGGTATTATAGACATTCGGTTTAACGGTTTGGTTTGGTTTACGGAAGAAGGAAAACTGAACCAAACCGTTTAACTTAAACGGTTCGGTTTGATTTGGCAAACCGTTTTATATTGTCTCTCAACTCGAACCGAACCGAACCAAAGCCTTCGGTTCGGTTTGGTCTTTCGGTTTGAGCCAAACAATGCCCACCCCTAGTTGCTGCGGTCATAGATCGCGGAATCGGCCGATCCGGATCGGAATCGGCCGATTCCTGGATCGGATCGGCCATTGCCGATCCGATTCTTGGCTGAAGGACCGATCCAGAAAAAAGTTCCGGCAGAATCGGTCGGGATCGGCCGGATCGGTCGGGATCGGATCGGAATCGGATCGGAATCGGAATCGGATCGGCCGAATCGGTCGGGATCGGAATCGGAATCGGAATCGAATCGTTTTTTTTCATTTTTTGCTATTCCAGTCGGATCGGCCAGGATCGGCCAGAATCGGTCCGAATCGGCCAGAATCGGTCCGGATCGGTCTGGGATCGGATCGGAATTGGATCGTTTTTTTTTTTTTTTTTTTTTTGCTTACCGATTCTGGATCGATTGTCTTCCATTGGATCGGTCGGAATCGGTCCGATCCGATCCGATCCGGATCGGATCGGTACCCACCGATCCCGATTCCGATTCCGATCCCGCGATCCTTGGCTGCGGTTGCTGCCTCTATTAGCTTTTTCTTTGTCTCCATCATTCTGGCCATCCTGATACTCATCTGCTGCCGTGTCTTCTCAGGGAGATGGAGAAGACGAGGAGGACATAGTTGACCCCAGTGGAGAACTTCTCTTTATCCTACGTACTAGTTGAGAGTTCTTTCACAGCCAGCCTCAGTGTGCAGCTCTTTCTTACCATGAAAGTTAATAAAAATTTGTTGGTTGATTTAAGCTTGAGCTTAATAATTGACCTTGAATGATAAAAACCTGACGGCTTGAACTGAACCGAATGGTTCAACTCTTTTTCAGTTTGATGTTTTATTGAGCCAGTTTGTTTTGGTTTAAAATTCAGTTTGGTTAGGTTTGGAAAAAAATGGTCTAAAATTGAACCAAACCAAATTGGTTGCACCCCTAGGCATAGCTCGTAGAATTGGTCGATCTGGATCGGGATTGGCCGATTGCTAGATCACATTGGCAAGGACCGATTTGATTTTCGGCCGGAGAACTGATCCGGCATAAGATCCTGGCTGGATCTACCAAAATCGGGTCCATTGGACCTAATATTAGAGGTATGATGACTTAAGTCATCGACCCCAAAATCACTACATCAGATTGGATCGGAATTCGATTTAGCACCTTGTTTTATACTATTTTCATATTTTTAGGGTTCTTTTAAGGATTGGTCCGAACCAATTTCAGATCGATTTTTCTCCCGGATGATTGGTCAGGATTGGCTGATCTAATCCAGATCGGATTAGCACCCACTAATCTAGGTCCCTATTCCAATCCAGCAACCATTGCCCTCTAGGTGCCACATAGTTTGAATTCCCAATTTGTAGGGAATTTTTTGAAATTTAATTATGAATTGTGGTGGCATGTTTTGGGTTGGAGTCTCTCTCTATCTATCTATCTATCTATCTATCTATCTATCTATCTATCTCTCTTATAATCATTACTGGTTTGTATCTTTCTAACAAGTGAATAAGGCCTAGCAGCCTCTGTGCAGCCCTCTTCAACTCCTTATTTCCCTTAGCTATTGGATGAGGATTGAAGCTTGGCCCTTCACTCTCTCCTTTTATATCGGGTATTGTAAGGACAATAGGAGCAGGTACATCAAGAGAAGGCTTAGGGTGCGTTTGGTAATTCAGCAAGAGGACTTCTTGTAGAAGGATCTTCTTTTAGAAGGCACTTCGTTTTGAAAAGCTTCTTGTTTATGGAAGCATAAGATGTTTGGATATTTTTTTTGGCAAATGAAGAAGTTATTTCCGCCGTTGGCGCGAGGGGCAGGGGGCTCGTTTACGCGGGAGGGGGCTCGCCGTGGACAGTGGTTGTAGAAGGACTCACCAACAGGGGTGCATTCGCAAGGGGACTTGCCAGCGGGGGAGGGGTTTGCGGAGGGGGGGTCACTGGCAGGGGAGGGGGCTCGTGGACGAGGCTCATTGGCAGGGGGTGCTCGTCGGCAAGGGGCGGGCTCACAGAGGGGAGGGGGCTCGCCAATGCGGAAGGGGGGGGGCTCGTGAAGGGGACTTGTCCGGTGGGGGGTCGCGGAGGGGAGGGGGCTCAACGGTGGGAGAGGGCTCGTGGATGAGGCTTGCCGGCGGGGAGCGGACGAGGCTCGCCGGTGGGGAGGGGGCTCGCGGATGAGACTTGCCGATGGGGGTGTGCTCGCAAAGGGGAGGGGGCACGCCGGTGGAGGAGGGGGCTCTCCGATGTTGTAGGGGGTCGCGAAGGGGAGTGCGCTGCTGGGGGGCGCTCGCGGAGGGAAGGGTCTCGCCGGTGGGGGTGGGGGCTTGTGGACAAGGCGTTGGCAAGGGATGCTCGTCGGCAGGGGGTGGGCTCACGGAGGGGAGGGGGGTCGCCAACCGGGGAGGGTCACAGAGGGTTCGCCGGTGGGGGAGGGGGCTCACGGAGGAGGGTTCGCCGGTGGGGAGGGGCTCGGCCCGACGCGGTGGGGGGTCGTGAAGGGGAGTCCGCTGCTGGGAGGCCGCTCGGGGAAGAACAGGGTCGGGGGGGGGCATGGGAGCGCTTGGATCAGTTTTCAGAAGGAGAAAATTTCTCCTCTGAGCTTCTACCTTCGACGAGGAGGAGAAGTGAAAATAAGAGTGTAACCAAACGGTATCATAAAAATCAGAAGCACTTTAGAGGAAGGAGAAGTGAAAAAAAAAGTCCTTCTGAGTGGTTCCCAAATGCACCCTTAGTCTTCTCTTCCTCTTCTCTCCCCCTCCAGTCACAGCAGAGGCAGGGAGCAGCAGCAGCAGCATTTGGGGAGGTTCTTCAAGTCATCTGCTATGTTCCCATCCTTTTTTTCATGATTCATGACAACAATAATAAGGGGGTGTGCAGCCCATCCCCTGGCTTTTCTTTATCCTTCAAGTGCAATCAGTAGGGTCTCGACCCCCTCTTTTCTTCCAATATCAGGTGGCACTGTCAGGCCATGGGAGGCTTCTACGGTGATCTGGTGAGGACACTCATGTATGTGTCTGGTTCGATCCAGCCTACATTTACCGACAGTGTCGACATCCGGTCACGTCTTTGTGGATAGATGATGAGTGAGCGTGTTATTCTTTATTTTATATTTTTTATTGATTACTTCACGACGTATATTGGGTATTTTTTTTGGGATTTATTCTAAGTGGAGTTGGGCACATTTCATATTTACATACTTGTTAATATGACATATATACATATGGGATTGGGTGCATAGAGGTATAGATGAGAATTTTGGGTTTATTTGATCTTTAGTCATAGGCCTATATAAGGCCTTCATTATGTACATGGTTGGACAATGATGGAGAAATGAAGAAACAAATGTTATTTCCGTCCCCTTTCCCTTTTGTTCTCTCCACCCCTTTCCCTCTTTAGGTCTAGCGATGCAGACGGCAGCGGCCTGCTGCTGGCCACCCCCTTTTTAGACAGGCCTGTTGCCGCCTCCACCTCCCATAGTGAAGAGATGGGTCTGCAGTCCCATTCCTGGTGCTATCTGTGTTCCCCGCTGGGTGCTCAACAGCCCATTGGTGCCGCGCACAGTCAGGTTGATGGTACCCCTCCGGCACGCAAATGCTGTCTGGGTTCCCGCATGTGACGCTTCCATGTGACACCTACTGGATGGTGGCTGGCGGTCACCCGCAGCTTCCTCCCGCCATTCCCACATGATTCCCTATTCCCTCCGCAGTCCGGGTAGTGCTGTGTGTGACGCGGAGCTGATTTATACTAGTGCTACGGCCCATGGTCTCCCCTGTACACCCTCCTGATTGCACAGCGGCCGTTTGCGAGGCTCTGCAGCTGCGGTCTGCACAGCAGCAGTTCGACTTGGCTGCTGTCCTGCTCGGAGGATACCAGCCCCCAATTGCCATCCCTAGTGCTCAGTCCTGCACGGAGGATGTCCGCCAGAAGGAACAGAGCTTCTTCTCGACAGCCTGCGATCGTAGTTGATTGATTTGCTGGCAAATCTGGTTGTTGTGCTCAAGGAGAATACGATGGTCCTTGCAAGTGGCACAGTTGGAGGCGGAGCCCCAACAGCAGCTCCAAGGACCTTAGTTTCGGATGCCAGGGTGTAGAGGTATACTCCTAATCCGTTGCTCTTTACCTACTCATTTATTATGCCTTGAAATGCTGTGTCGAAATGTAAATAGATGTTCTAGCTAGCTATTACAGCATTGCTGGCATGCTTTTTTAGAATTACTCTGTTTTCGGAATGTTAGATCAGTAATGTTGAAGTTTAGAGCATCTTAACTCGATAGTATCCTTGCATACGTTGGCCCTCCCACTTCTAGGGACCACTCCTCGGGCTCGTTTCTGTCGGTACGCAGTCGACAAAAAAATATTTTCAGTTCGTTTAGCTTATTGGCATATCATTATCACTGTTCATTGCTGGTTTAGATTTGGCACCCGGTCAGTCCCGCATCATGATCTATTCCCTCTTTCCATCAGTGGGGGAAGTTCAACATTGGTTTATCCCCTCATTGCAGGCCTAAGCCATCGGATGTGCTCTAAGAGGGTTCAACATGGGTTTATTCTCTTCTATTCAGTTCCCACAGCCTTTCAACATGGGTTAAATTCGGGGAGGCCTAATTCTTTGGAGGTGCCCTATAGCTATATGCATTAATTCATCTTCTATTTTTAAGCCAAAGGTACCAAAAGCTGAGATAACGCTATGTTAATTTTGAAATCTCTTAATGGGACAGCAAATGGGCTGGGCTTTTCATAAGGCAACACTTTGGGCTTAAAATTCTAACAGAATCAAGCCTTAAAAATAGGCAAGAAACTCCTCTAGGATGGGCGAAATGTGGCTGAGAGCCCTGGACTGCTCCTTGGGTGGGCTGAAGATAGGCCTAAAATAACCCCCTTAATATGCTGTTTGTAGGCCTCTGGAATGAGCCTGAAATAAGGCCTCCAAATGGGTCTGAAGGTGTCCCAAAACAGACTACTGATTGGCCCCAAAGTGGGCTGGATATAGGCCCAAGAACAGGCCATTAAATTACACACAGTTGGGCTGAATTGAGCTGAATATGGTCCCAAAATGGGCCCTTTTGTGTGCTGTAGATGGGCTTGAGGTTGGGCATTTAACAGGCCCTAGGACAGGCCACAGTTCTGCCCATTATATGGGCTGAGTGTAAGATAAGACCTGATAAGGCTGCCCATAGGTTTGAAGGTGGGCCACAGATTGCCCCTCTGATGGGCTGAGTATGGCCACCAGGATAGGCACTGTCGTGCTTTTAAATGGGCTGGAGATGGACCCAAAATGGATAGAGCTTCTGAACAGGCCATAGAACTGCCAACCCTTGGGCTGCAAATGTGCATGCGATGGCCTTGAAATGTATCCATCCATGGAGGACATGCCCCCTTTTTTCAGAATTTTGAGAGTTAATAAGATAGTATGCAGCTGCTTTGGTGCTAGTAGCCCGAGCAACCATTTGATCCACATAAAGCACCCGACCACCTTGTCGGCCTTGGGCTGCTTCACCACTTGTGCCACTTAAGTGGGCACTTCAACACCTATGATCCCAGGACCTGGTATCACCAGATCCCTTAGCTTAAGTTGATGAATCTAGGTCCTATGGACCCAATATGAGCTTCTTCCTCACCTGGCTAGGGAAGGGAAGTTGCAGGAGGGCAAAGATGATCTCGCTGTTGGCCCGTTGCCTTCCATCTCTCCCTGGAGATCCCACCAGGATCGATCAAGGATTTGTGCGGAATTAGCCAATCAGTCTGGGATCAGCCTTCCCTCTAGTCCTTGTGGACCTGGCAATCTTGATTCATGATCGGAACCGTGCTCCAAGGGCTTAGATACACTACACTACATGTGACTATGGGTACTCAGCTTGGTTGACATTTATACTTCAGATGACAGCTTAATGACCATGAAACTTTGGAGATGATCCACTTGACTGACATTCTTCACCAGCAACAAGTGATGATGGAAGCCAAAAGGACATTTAACGATTTTTTCTCTTCACAAGTTTCTCTGGACGGGGCATCAGAGTTAGCTGGTTTAAACTTTGCTTGGTGCAAACATTTTCCACTCAAAATTAAGATCTTTATGTGGACATTGCTCTTAGGTAGATTGCCCACTCCAGACTGTTTGAACTTGTGAGACTGGAATTCTGAAGTATTTTTTTTCTGGTATCCATTGAAGTTTTCTGATCATATTTTTATTCAGTGTGGTGATGTTTCAATCTCCTGGCGGGATAAAGACAGCATCAATCACCTCACCTACAGCAGTATAATCTAAACCCTTTGACCGAGGACAGGATGATGTGGAAGATCTCCCTGCAAATTTCTGGGGCATCCGGAAGGAAAGAAATGCTACAGTTTTCAATCATGTGTTATCCTCCCAGCGACATGTCTCTTATCTTCTTTGTGATTGTTTGATAATGTCTTGTTCATCTACCCGGGGCTATGTACTTCTCCAGGAGGAGATATTCCTTCTTATTTTGCTTTCCTTACCCACTTGGCAGGGAATCCAGTCCTTGTTTTCTCTTTTTCCTCAGTTTTGGTGAACTGTGATTGGTCCTCAGTCACCTTCCAAAATATGTTTTCTGTTGGTTTTGTCTCTTCTATAGAGGGATTTCATGTAGTTACCTTGCAAGTGTCTGGTTATTCCAACTTCTACCTCAGTTCTGACTTTGTGATCTTAACCAAGAATGTGGAGTTTGTTTACCTCTTCTAGCTGTTTTGTTGCCAGTGTCTGCGTAAATGTTTGCCCTTTCTCGTGTAGCATATTTTTCGTATGGATGTGCATGCAATAAATCATTCTGGGATTTCAGAGTCCTGAATACTGACAAGTGATGATTTTGTCCTTGCAGGACAAGGATACAATTGTATCGTACCTGATGCTCCAAATCCAGAATTACATGCTAAAACTAAAGACTTGGCAGATGAAGTTGGTAAACTTTGTGGCAAGTATCTTGATGCCATGGAGAAGGTAATTTGTTCTTGCCATTGCTTTGAAAATGTCCACAGTTTTGCATTGTTTGTTATTGTATCCAGCAAGATGTACCTTGATGATAGTCTCTCTTAGTTTTATTGATTGATTGCTAACGTTGGACCACAAATTCTTACAACAGGTAAAATTAAAGCAGGGCCTAAAAGTTGCAATGGAAATTTCAACCAAGGGAAACTTTTATCTGCAAGTAAGTATTTCTGTTATCTTCTACTGTTTTTTCATAGACACCATCCTTAGACTAAGTTTGAAGTTGAACTATGTATAGGACAACCAATTTTGGAAGTTGTTCAAGGAAGATCCTATTTCATGTGCTATTGTGATGAAGACTTCAGTAGGAATTGTGTATCTTCTCGCAACGCTGTTGGAGCCTTTCATGCCATCTTTCTCTGATGAGGTAACTTAAAGGGCATCTCTGTGACTGGAATATATAAATGAATTTTGCATCTCTAGCTTTCTTTGTTTCTTATGTGGGGACATCTGATTAATTCTTCTTGTTGAGCAGGTCCTAAAGCAGCTTAACCTATATCCGGACAATCACCTTTCTTTTTCTGATGAAAAAGGAGATATTGCTCGAGCCAATAGACCATGGGATATTCTGCCATCTGGTCATAAAATAGGGACTCCACAGCCTTTGTTCAAAGAATTGGTATTTGATAGACCATTGGTTTTATTTAATTTGTTGACTTTGAAAATCATGAATGTTACATCCGTGTGAAGATGTCAGCCAATCATTCACCGGAAATAAGTTCTCATGTAGAAAGATGACGATGTGGAGTTTTTTCGAGAGAAGTTTTCTGGAAGTCAAGCTGATAGGCTTCTGAAAGCAGAAGCTGAGTCAAAGAAGATCGTAGAGAAACTAAAGGACGTAAAAATTTCAGGTTTGGTTCATTGTTATTCTATGCCTAGCTTTAATTTGCATAACTTCAGCCTTTATATGATAGTACACTTTGAGATTGACTGCCTACTTAGAACTAACTAAAATGGGCATTTGGATAGGTCCACCATCCAATCTAGCCAACCATCTAACAGTACTACCCTTTTCATCAGTTCTCCCCAGGATTTTACTGAGCCTGCTGATTCTAGGCTGTATCTATATAAATGTTAATGAACTGTTCTGTTTACCAAATTGTCCTTTGGGCACAAGCAAGAAGTGGGAGAAGTGGGTAAAACTAGTTATGTTTTTTGTTTCATTTTTCATTATACCCATGTTTCTTCCACAGTTTCCTTTTTTCTGCCTTTGGCCCTAGTTCGCCTTTCACTTCCTACCTCTGATAACTGTCTTTAACAAGGAATTGCATCATCAGATCAGTTTTAAGAAAGTATGTTCTTGATCACATTAAGGTTTAAACGCTAATAAATGACTTTGTTGCAAATCTGTCATCCAAGATTTGAGAGGAGATAGAAAAAACTGTAATGTGATGTGGTCAAGTTGGGACTGGCATTTGGAGGAAGCAGGGACTTGGACCTGAGCTATTCGAAGCTGAGGAAAAGGATACTGGGGAGAAGAAGCTGCATGGTTCCGTTTTTGTTTCCTTTTTCTTTGAATCATTGATCTTCCGGAGGCACATGTTATTTGGGATTGTTATTTCAGTAAATATTTTAAGTACCTCCCGTAACTTTGCAGATGTAAAGAAGCAGAAGCAAAAATCTACGCCGGAGACAAAAGCAAAGGCTGAAGTAGAAATTTCTATATCTAGGCTTGATATTCGCGTGGGCCTCATCACTAAAGTTCAGAAGCACCCTGATGCTGATTCACTCTACATAGAAGAAATTGATGTAGGTGAAGCATTACAGAGAACCGTTGTCAGTGGTCTAGTCAAGTATATTCCCCTTGAAGAAATGCAGGTTACCAACTTACCACTGTCTTTGATTGTTTCAATAACATCATATATGTTACTGTGACTTGCATTCAGTTATATTTACTGATGAGCAATGTGGTTTGCTTGGCAGAATCGAAAAGTTTGTGTTTTATGTAACTTGAAACCTGCAACAATGAGGGGTGTAAAGTCGCATGCTATGGTCTTGGCTGCTTCCAATGATTCCAAGGTAAATATATTCTTTTTTGTGTAGAACTTACTAAACGTTCATATCTATTTCACTATCATGAGCGTGTATCCCTGGTTTGGACTCTTCTCCTTGATGGAGCTAGGAAAGCAGTGGTTGGTTATTTTATGTTGAAATGCTAGACAGATCAGACAAGATGAATTACCAGTGTAGTTGTGATGAAGTTCCCTGCTCGACATTGTGGTTGCAAGATTCTAACTGTTACTTTCACTTTATCAATCATTGTTTGGTAGCAAAGTTATGGCATTTAGCCTTTTCTGTTCTTACATTATCCATATTGAATCAGGACCTATATTTTTGGTCCAATGGTGTAGGTGACAAGGTTCTACCTTCTTGATAGCATCTTTTTATGAGCTCTGTTCGGTTTGACATTTGTGGTTCTCTTTACCTGCCTTTTAGACAATCTACATAGATAAATGAGTTTACTAGCACAAATCAGATAATTAACCGTTGTATTCACTGAAATTCCTGTTTGTTTTATATAAAAAATGAGACATTCATGTATGATAGATGTATGAGACATCATGGTTTTCTATCTCGTCGAGATCTTATGAGATTCTCGGTCTTGCCAAGGGGCTGAGAAACGAGATCATCGAGATTTTGCCTCATGTGGACTGGTCCATAAAAAAAATTTGTGGGGTGTTGCCCCCCTGAAACCCCCCACATGGAGCGCTACCCCCTTGACCCCCGCGACTTGACCACGCAGGTCGATCTGCGACTACTCTACACATGTATTTATATTTTATACTATCATTTATACTATCATATGTATATATACAATTCATAATCATAAATATATGTTATATGTTTAAATTTTATAAGGATCTATTTTAACTCTCTTCTCTTCCACATAAACATACACATTTAATTATAACCTAAGTCAAATAATGTTCTTAATGTATTCAAATTTTAGATTTGGATAGTAGTCATTAATTTATTATACAAAGATTATATCTTATGTAATAAACAAATTACATCAATTCAATTTCATAAATATTTAACCATCAACTTGTAATAAACAATCAAGAACAAGAACATAAAAATATTCTTAATACCATATTAATATTTAAATAAGATTATATACAAGTTTAAATCTTTTAGAAGAACAAAGATCATCTTTTTGGTATTGAGAGTGCTTTGTAATTGTTCATTCATATAGTTGATGCACAAATGTGTTATATATTTTCATGTAAATTCATTGATGTACTCTCATCTTTATAAGATATTATGTTATGTTTCACACATATATATACATTTTGATTCGAGAATTTGAGATACAATCTCTCGAGATTTTTCTGAGATCTCTCGAGATCTCTTCTCCTTCACCCCTCTCCCCCGAGACGAAGTCGAGATCCGAGACAACAATCCTTGCGAGACATTCATGCACAATACATGATATTTTACTGCAACCTTGATGCCCATACCTGAACTTCAAAAATGTGCTTCTGCCTGCATTTTTATGACTGTTAATCCTTGAATAGCACCTGGACATTTTTTTTTAGATATTCACCTTCTTGAACTTGGATGTGTTATAGCATGACTTTGCATTTCTGTCAAACGTTTGGTACTTGTAGGTTGAGCTAGTTGAGCCTCCGGCATCGTCTCATGTTGGTGAAAGAGTTACTTTCCCTGGATTTTCCGGAGAGCCAGACGAGGTGCTGAATCCCAAAAGAAAGTCTGGGAGACATTGCAACCCGATCTCCACACAGACGCAGAGTTGGTGGCACGTTACAAGGATGTACCTTTGACTACATCTGCGGGTGTTTGCAAGGTTGCTTCAATAGCATGTGGTTCCATTAGGTAGTTCTGATAGATTTTTCACCGTTTCAGGCGGTTTTCACTATTGGACTTTCTTCATCTTGTTTGTTCTACAAGAGATAAAAGAGATTTTTTTTATTCTGAACATACCAGATGTTTATCCACACTGAACCCAGTATTGTCTGACTTGATGCAAGTGTGGCAAGGTGAATGCCATAATTAAGATTTGAAAAAACAACGCTTTTAAATAATCAGATCACAACCATCTAGTTCGATAATGATTTGTCATGTTCACAGCACCAAAGATCTGTCTTTTAGCTGATGAAAATTTCTAACCCTGCAATGTGACATTTTGCTCTATGACAGTTTGCAGCAAGAGTAAGCTTTTGCTGCTATGTCTAATCTGCATTCTGATGGTGGCATTTAAATGAGCGAAGGGGATTTAAGTTGAACGGTGTGAATGACTGAGCTCGTATTGGAAAAGTTTGAATGCCAGAACAAACTGATAGTTCTGCTTGTTTTCGGCGAAAACCGAACCATATTTTCATGGCTAACATCTCTTTTTTCTTGCATAGCTCTCTATGGCAGGAGAAACGAGAGTAAAGGCGGTTTCCTACTGCGGCGCCAACTAAGGGTCCATTTGGATGCTTGTAAAATGTGCTGCATGGGCTAGTTTTCAGGAAATGCCCATCATTTTATCTATTTGGTTATGAGTAAAATCACAGTCAAAGAAAAATGTGTTATGTTGACTTGTCCAGCACCTGGATTTTGGCATCCGGGAAACTTCTCCTGACGCTATTTTCGGTGAAGACTCCATTTTCGGTGAACACTGCACATGTAAATCTATATGATATAAAGACTTGCTCCAACTTAATTATTTAAAAATAAAATATCTAATTTTAATTTATGATTATTTTTTATTAAAATTAAATCCTCTAAAAACTACTTTCATTGTTTCTTATTTTTATCACAACCAAATACATCATTGTCTTAATGGTACAATATATCTTACTTTATATTTTCATGTCTAAATAATTTTGTCAAATTAAATTAATATTTTGTATTTTAAATAATAATCTTAAAAGTAAATCTCTTTTTAAAAATGTGACTCAAATATATTGTTTTATCACATAATAAATTTTGAATAATAATTACCATTAAAATTCAAGAGAATAAAAAATATGTCAACAATTTTCGTAGAGGGGCAAGTGTTGGATGAGATTGTTTTACAGGTTATCAAATAAGGTATCATGTATTCAGTTTTCGTGGAAAAGTGATTACATGTAAATTAATATCATAAAAATTTACATTTACATGAAACCAAACGGACCCTAGGATCCGTTTGTTTCCATGTAAAATTATCTACCGGATCAAGTTTTCCCGATATATTTTTCTCTGCTCTTGTTTGTTTGTCTGAAAAAGTTTGGTCAATGTAATATCTTTTACTTTGACCATCTAAAGCAGTGATTTCGGTCTCAAGAATTTTTGATCGGACGCCGTTTTCCGTGGGCTCCCTTTTCGGGGTCCATTTCAATTCCGAAGCAAGAGTTTCGATGCAATGTTTCAACGCCGCAAGGTTACACAATCGATCGCATTCCAACTTTGATTATTGATATATTTTAAAGTTTATGCATTTTAATTTTAAAAAATATACAATATTATGTAATATTTTAAAATGATGAATGTAATAATCAATAGTTACAAGAAATAATTTAATTAAAAATATATATATTTTTGTAACTCTTATATATCATGTTATCAAATATAAAATTATTAAAAATGATTACAAGTAATTCAAGGGCTGAAGAGTGTTTTCGGAATAATGTTTTGCGGACAACCAAATAAAATATTATGTTTCCAGAAAAATCATTTACGAATAACCAAATAAAGGATCGCATTTTCTTAGAAAAAGAATTATGGACAACCAAATGATGAATTATGTTTTCAATTCCTTTGGAAAAGTTCCTCCATGAAAAATGTTTTCATTGAATTTGTTTTTACGGGTATCTAAACGGACCCTAAGGTTCCATACTCCATTTGGCTGAATGGAAAGAGAACAGTAAGAACGTTCCTGAAGTTACCAACTTGAGGTTCCATAATCTAAACAGGGCCACCAGTATACTTGGTTGACATTGATAAATATATGATGCATTTTATATTTTAAAATTTATTTCTACATTTTTGGATGTTTTCAAATATATTAACCAAATAAGTTAGATCAAGATTTCCAACTAGATATCATCTATATTTGCGTCGAATCCGAAAAATATCCAAGTTATAGTATAAATATTCGTTCTATATCCGCATCCGTTTCCCGTTATCTGTTTAGGAGCGGATGAGGAGACGCCATAGACGCTGCATTTAGCGCCCTACCACCCTTCACATCCACAAAAATGTCAAAAGCAAGCACGACATTGTTCTTGTGAACATGATCTTCCTTGTATTTGTACCTTCTTTTTTCTCATCTTGCAACTATTAATCCTCTCAAGGCATCT
Organism: Cryptocoryne crispatula var. balansae; assembly: GCA_036172225.1. NCBI lineage: Eukaryota > Viridiplantae > Streptophyta > Magnoliopsida > Alismatales > Araceae > Cryptocoryne > Cryptocoryne crispatula. The sequence continues at coordinate 6,147,390 of CM069934.1, forward strand.
GACGCTGACATTATTCCCACCCATATTTCTGGTTTCTTATTCAATTTTGTAATTCTGTTGTGATATTTCAAGAATTTTGAATATAAATATCTAATCTTTTGGTGTTCGGTAACACTGTAACAATAACAACATTAGATGTTTAATTAATTATAGAGTCAAAATATATTTTTGAATACAAAAATATAAGATATCTTTATAAAATTTGATTTAAAATACTAAAATTAGAATATTGATGACATACATAAAACTGATACAAGTGCATAGTTATGTTAATTTAGAGAGATCTTTATATTATTAATTTTAAAACTAATATTGATATCTAAACACTTATTTGTGTATTGTATCAATATTAGCTTTGAAATTAACACTGATATATCTTTAATACTTAAAGACCATAAGTTACTTCACCCCACCGATATTCAGGTAGATCCACGCACAGATCTTCTATATATATGCATATCTAACAATTATTAATTACGGATATTGTTTATCAAACCACTATCTACACCATCAATGCCTGCCTGATGAATAGTACCAATCATTAAAAAATTATTTTTTTATAACAAGATCTACTTCATTAAAAAATTACTGATAATTAATCAAAAAAGAAAGAATTATGTGGTGGCACACAAAAATAGACTTCATATTATTCCATCTTAACGAGATCTGCGGGACATCTTACCGAAATTTCAAACTCCGTTTAGCGCCCGCCATATAAAGCGTCGGCTCCAGCTCCGCCCTCGTACTGTCGTCCCCCTGTTCTCTCTCCTCCTCGCGATCGCTTCCAGGAGCGTTCTCCGCCGGCCGGCGTCATGCTGAGGCCCTCCACCCGCTACGCCTCCGCCGATGGCTCCCGATCCCGCTCCTCCGGCTCCATCTCTCCCTCCGCTAAGAAGCTTTCATCCCTCGGAGCCCGCCCGATCGGCGACCACAGCGGCGGGTCCAGCTCGTCTTCCTCTAGGGCGCTTGCGCGGGTGAAGCCCGGCGAAGTGGCAGCGGCAAAGAACGGGCGGAATCTGGGATCGATGGTGAAGAGATTCGTGGATAAGAGGTCGAAGACGCGGTCAGATCCGGCGAAGGCGGCCTTCCCACTGGAGAGGGTGGTGGAGGATCTCAAGAAGACGGCGGCGGCAGCGGGGAGCTCTGGGAAGGTTTCGAACCTTGCGGTTCTTCATAGGAAGCTGTTCCAGAAAGGAAAATCGGGGGATGGTGCCCCGTTGAAGGCGCTGACGGAGGCCAAATGCAACACTCGGACACTGGCGATGGTGCTTAGGAGCGAAAGAGAGCTACTCGATCAGGCCAAGGAGTATGAGGCTGAGATCTTAGAGCTCCGCTCGTTGATGGACGAGAAAGAAAGAGAGGTAATTAAGCTCCTTTTTTGTCCAGTTGATCATTTATATCTCGTGTTATGATCATTCATTTCTCGTGTAGATGGAAAAGTTAAAAGATTTGTGCTTGAAGCAAAGACAAGAGATCAAGGCATTGAAGGATGCCATTCTTTTCCCTGATGTTATGAATGCCCAGCTTCAAATGTTATTGGAGAAGCAGGGGTCGGAACTGAAGCAAGCAAAACAGGTCATTCCGGTTTTGCAGAAGCAGGTCAGCTCCCTCACTGGGCAGCTGCAATGTCTTGCCGATGATCTTGCAGAGGTAATTCACATTTGCCCTTGTCACGTGAAATCCTTTTTCCTGTTTCGTTCAGCAATGAGTTCGTGAGGCCAACGACGTGGGTGATGAAGGAGGAGGTGCAATATTTAAGTGTAGATGTTAGGCTGTGTTTGTTAACCATTAATAGTACTGGCCTTACACTGTAGTCTATGCTCTGAAGTGAAGCATTTGCGTACAAGCACTTTGCTCCGTGGATCCGTTTTAAAGAGAAACAACAAACCAAAGAATGGTAAAAAAAAGACTAAAAGATGGTTATAAATATATAAGCCTTGGGCAAATATTAGCTGCTTTTCGTTTTTACTAGGTAAATAATTAAGAAATACCAGTCAGAGATGTATATTAAGGACTTGTTTGTTTGATTGTAAAATTTTGCAAAATAGTGCACTTGCTCCATTTTACAATATTTTCAATTGTTTCGGAAAAAAACAAATCTTGTTTTAAATTATGTGAGCGGGTGGAAACCAAAACAAGAACATATTATAGTTGGAAAATCATATTACTTATGTGATCCCCTAAGTTAATTTTGATATTTTTTCAAAGTCAACCCAACAAAAACTCTGGTTTTTTAAATAAGTGATTTTAAAACCAGAGACTTGTAATAAAAAAACAAGCTCTAAGTGCTAGCGGAATCAGTCACTAGGATATGCACACAGCCATTCTACATTTTTCGGTTTCTGCAGAAACATCTTCCAAGTTTGTCGTTGTAACATCAACATTTCATAATCTGATGACTTTCTCAGCTGTGGGCTGTCACAACTTTCTATCTCTACTTATGCATGCAAAATATGTATGATTGATTGAATTATTGAATGTAATCCCATCGAGGCTGATCCGATGCATACTTGTGTAGCATGTTCTATGTCATCAGAGATGTGAAGCACTTGATGTGAGGAAGGATTTGCCTCACCTCTGCACCCCAGGTGATCGCCCTAGGCGGTACAGGTGAATGGGCGAAGGACTTTTTGGGGTCTTTATGCTTGATAAGAATGCTAGAGGAGACCCATCGGAGGCACATGGTTGATAGAGGACTGCCCATGGTGGAACCAACACTAGATACCCACTGCTGTCGTGTCCTGCAAGGGTACCCAGCTACAAATTGTGTGGCCAAGATGCCTCTAACCTGGTCATGTGGACATGATAAAGTGGGGTTCGAAAACTGAAATTGGGCCCCACTATTGGGTCTACAAGACCCGTCTTCTTCGCCTGAAATCAGGTGGAGAAAGCTCTTGCAGACCTGAGGTGCACTGGAACCTATTCTCAGTGGTGATGGGAGGGATTGCCTAGGTGACCTTGGTCGAATGGGGCCTAGAGGGACCACCTTGTGTCGCCTAGGTGATCACCTCAAGCACCTTTTCTGACACAAAGCATGCTTCTAAAATATTCCATTTTCAGCACATATCCAATTGCAATGGTAAAGATCCTAGGAATTCAGTTATATTTTTGCAGACTCATCAGTTGCCCAACAAATAAATAAAGAGCTGTACAAAACACCACATGAATGATGAACATCTTGAAATGTCTTTGTATTGATTTAAGTGTGCTTTATCAACCATAGTTACAAGATTCTTAGTGCATTTGCAGGTGAAAGCTGACAAGTATTCTACGAGGAGCTGCTTCGATGACCAAGTTATTTCACCAAGGACACCAGTTTCTGATTTGGAGTCAACCAACTCCTCGGTACAGGATAGTGATATATTTACCTGCAATTACCATGTCTTAAACTACTGGACATGATTTACTTTTCTGCAACTTGATCACTGTTTATATGTTTAAACACAGGAATGTGGTTTTGGAGACCAGATGATACCAAGCAACCCAGATGATATGTTTCTTAAGGATCTGAATCCCTGTTTGACTCCTGGATTTCCCAAGATGAAGTCCAATGTAAAATTTTTAACATAGATGCCCCATTTATTTACTTGATGTATCCTTCCATCTTAGATCAGCCCTTAGCCTCTTACGTTTTTATGGATTTTATGTGCCTTCTAAAGGCATACTAACCCCTCCCAAAATTGTGAAATTGTCACCAGGAATATGATGAAATGGTGGGTTATAACTTTTCAAATGGAGATGTCTCATTTGAGAGCAGCATCCTATCAAACTCAGGTTCTTTCTTCAGTTCTTCAGACGCTAAATTATCAAAGAGCTCAGAAAATTGTCGGAGGCCCATGATCAGCAGCACTACCCGGAAAACACACAAGTTTAATAGAAGTTAATGGAGTGCCTCAAAGCTACTGCACTGGAAGCATTTCCAAGTCCGGTATCTGCTTTTCTCTGTATTGTCCAGGTTCTATATTTTGTATTTTGTCATCATGGCTGTTTGTGAATTTGAACACTGTAATTTGTTGCCTTGAGTATCAAAGGTGAAAAAAGAGTTCTTTCCAACAAAATATGAAAGGGAATGGCTAGTCGTCTCCTCCAGAGAGAAAATGGAGAAGAGTTGCTACTTGTGCAATTGGTTGTGGACAACAGAGTTGTTTTTTAGAATAAGGTGATCAAAAGTTATTTTTCGTTTTTTATTGACTACTTGAAAATTTACTAAAATAGGAATATAGAAATTTTAAATTTTAAAATGTTATAATAAATTATAAATGGAAATTATATAATACAATTATATTATGAAAATGTAAAACTAAATTATATATCATATTGTGGCATGGGATAAACTTAACTAAATAAGGAAAAATTAAATAAAATGCCTATATTTTAAAAATTAAAACTGAAGCATAAATCTAGAAGTGTGTAATGCGCACATTTAATAATGAAAAGTAAATCATATAAAATTTAATAATAATTTTAGGAGATGATGATGTTTAACATATATTAATTTAATATATAACATAAAAAATCTATATAGTATATAAAATATAATACCAATTTTAATGTCTATCATACATTATAAAATAATATAGTTTATTTTAAAATGTAATGTATAGTTAATTTGATATAAAATATAGATATATAAATATATAATCTTAATATGTATTTAGTATCAAAATATGTGTTATTGAGAGAGTATGTATGGTATTGTATAAGTAATTCCATCTCAAATGGCAGAATCAGTAATATCAAACGCAAGGTGGTAGAAGGGAGCTAACTAATACCATCCCAAACCCCATACTTATAAGCTTAATATTCTTATAAAAAAAAAGAGTCCAGCCAAGTGGGCAACGGGTCAATATACCAAGGTTCATGGGGTTGAGACTCGAGACTGAGTTGGTTGGGTCTAAATTGAGCCGGGTCGGACGGGGTCGTAATAATAAAATAATAAAATAATAATTTTAAAACAAACATGGGTCGGGTCGGGACCGGGTCGGTCAGCCCAAAAATCTACCGGGTCGGGCCCGGGTCGCAACCTTGCATTCCATGCGATATACATATCAAAAGTTTTATGGGGTGTTTGATTGCATGATAATGGAGATTTTTATTTTAATTTTTAAAAATTATAAGAAAACTTGTTAAAAGAGGTGTTTGACAACCATGACAATTTTATGTTTTGAAAGTAATTTTCTTCTTAAACAAAAAAAGAGGATCTCACCTCTTTCTTTTTTCTTGTGGTCCCCCACTTTGTTTGGTCATAGATAGTAGTTACTCTTTTTTATCATCACATTCCTCTAAACATGATAATTTTATATCACGAGTTAGTTCACTTTTTATTTTAATATATTTTTTTATCATGAAAGTGTACAAAAAATTATCATGCAACCAAACATCCCGTTAGGTTCTGAACAAACATTTGAAATCTGATTCGGTCACATTTTTGATGTTTGATCCTGTTCGATAATGTATCTGACCTAACCTCTCACGGAACATCTTATCTCTAAAAAGGCTTTAAACCATACATATAGCTTTTTCTCCTTCAAACATTTTATGCATGTCCTTGCTGTTTCATTGTCTGCACGACTATCATCTTCACGTTGGGCCACAGAAGATGCAAGACATGACGTTAAAAATTTATTTCAAAAACGATGTTTGATTTGTAAATAAATGTAATTTATTTTTAATAAAATATATAATAGTATGATAAATTATGTTTTTATCATAAATATATTTTTAAAATAAAATTTGTTAAAAGATTGTTTAAAGATTGTTACAAACAAATATTTTTATCAAAGAAGTCACTTATATCTTATTCAAGTTAAGTACTTTTTATCACTTATCAAATCAAATGTCACCTTAACCACTTATTTTGATTGTTTTATTATTTAAGTGGATGATTCAAATTTTTTATCAAACAACATAAATCACTTATGTCTTAATCAAATTAAATATTTTTAAAATACTTTTTTTACTACTCATTGAGATGTTAGACTTGAAATTAAAAGTTAAGATTTTTATATTAAGTATAATCAAATGCCACTTTACTCTGTTGATCATAATCAGACTTAGAATTGTGTCAAGCGAGCTGACATGAATCAAGCTACTCTCAATTTTTATCCATAATTTAATAAAAATTATCATTTCCATTTGTTTTGAAAGTAATTACGCTATTAATAATTTTATAATATTATATCAATGATTAAAAATATTTTAATTTGATAATAATATATTTATGAAATAGAAATTTAGATGGATCAAGCCAACTTAACAATTTTTGTGGACTCAGTCAGGTTGAGCGAGTCGTTGGGCGCGGCCCATTAAGTGAGCCCCTTACCCGCTGTGACTGTAGAGTCAAGGAAAGAAGAGGAGCCGGGTGGACTCGGCATACCAACCAACGGACCCGCGACTCAGCTCGGCAGTACGATGCTCCGGCGGGCGTTCGGCCACCGCCACCATGCTGCGCCACTGGCCTCCTCCTCCTCCGACCCCGCCCTCCGTCGCCGTCCCCTCTCGACCGTGGTGGACCTCGCCCACTTGGCCGCTCCAGCCGTCGATCCAGACCACCTCTCCTCCGTCGCCGGATCCAAATCCGACCTCCTGCGCTCCTACCGCGTCACGCCCCCCGTCCAGCCCTGGCCTGAACGCCTCCACCCTCGCCGCCTCGCCACCATGATCCGCCGCCAGCCCGATCCTGACCTGGCCGTCCGCATCTTCCTCCACGCTGAGGCCTTCCACCCGGGATTCTCCCACACCTACCTCACTTACCACGCCCTCGTCGACCGACTTGCCCGCGCCCGCGCCTTCCCCCTTCTCGAATCCATCCTTTCCCACCTCCGTCGCCGCCGCTCCGCTTCCCCCTTCCGCTGTGGTGAGGAGGCCTTCATCACCGTCATCCGCAGCTATGGCTTATCGGGCAAGCCCAGCGCCGCCCTCCGAACTTTCCTCTCCATCCATCGGGACTTCGGTGTCGCCACTTCCGTACGCTCGCTCAACGCCCTCCTCAACGCGATGGTCCAGAACTGCCGCCCCGACCTCGTTGCCGTCCTCTTCAAGAACGCCCGAAGTAAATTTGGGATCTTGCCCAACGTCTGCACATGTAACATCCTCATCAAGGCTCTCTGCAAATTGGGAAATTTAGAGGGCGCCGTCAAGATGCTCGACGAAATGCCTCATATGGGGATAGTGCCGAATGCCGTCAGTTACACCACTGTGCTTGGAGGGTACTGCGCAAAAGGGGATCTTGATAGTGCCAGTAGGATTTTCCGTGAGATCGTGGACCACGGGTGGTCGCCTGATGCCACCACATACACGGTTCTCATGGAAGGGTACTGCTCGCAGGGCAGGCTGGTGGAGGCTGTCAAGATCATGGATGAGATGGGTGAGAATGGTGTTGCACCGAACGATATTACATACTCGGTCATAATTGAGGCGTACTGTAAAGCGAAGCGATCTGGGGAGGCTCTCAATCTTCTCAACGACATGCTGGATGCTAAATACATGCCGGGATCGACGCTCTGCTGCAAGGTGATCGACGTGCTCTGCGAGGACGGGAAGGTGGAGGATGCATGCGATGCGTGGAAGAAGCTATTGAAGAAGAACTGCACCCCTGACAATGCCATCTCAAGCACTCTCATTTACTGGCTCTGCAAGAAGGGGAAGATCTGGGATTCAAGGAAGCTTTTCGAGCAGTTTCAGAAGGGGTTCATCCCGAGCATCCTGACGTACAACACTCTGATCTCGGGGATGTGTGAGAACGGGGAGCTGCAGGAGGCTGGTAGGTTGTGGGATGATATGGAGGCAAAGAAATGCTCACCAAATGCTTTCACTTACAATGTGCTGATAAAAGGGTTTTGCAAAGCAAGCAAGGCTGAGGAAGCTGTGAGGGTCTTCAGGGAGATGTTGGAAAAAGGGTATCTACCAGATAAGGTTACATATTCCACATTGTTGGATGGGCTTTATGAGTCTGGGGCCAAGGAGGAGGTCTCTGAGGTTCTTCATCTTGTGGCAGCATGTGGAGGAGAAGATTTGAATGAACATTATTGGGATGCATTTGTGAGGAAGGTTGTTTCCAATGATACAGGGAGCTCTTCTCTTGAGCAGATGATGGATGTCAGGGTGGGGAGATAAAACCTACAGTAGCTCACTTGGGGGAGCCAAGTATATCTGTCACTCTGTACAACTTGGTGGATGTGATTCTTTGGACAGACCATGACATGAGGCTGTAGGCAAGGTTGAGGACCTTAAACTTTCCATGGTTACCCTATCAAATTTGTCCATCTTTACAGCAGAATGGCACAGGTGTCTACGGATTGTGGCCCTTTCCATGGTTATCTCGATCAAATGTGCCCATCTTTATAGAAGAATGACACAGATGTCTCCGGAATTTGGACAACTAGTTCATTCCTCTAGTCTGCTTGTGCTTGAGGTTCATCCTTTGCCATCTGTGGGAACCAGCTGAAAGGATGGTGACCCAACTGCTGAAATACTGACCTCTTCCAGATTTGCAGGTGAGCAAATCAGGTTCTCGTTTATTAGCTGAAAATAGTATCTCCGGCAAGAGAGAAAGATGGGTCATCTATTTCTTCTTGTCGCTACACAGTTCATTAAACCATGACAACCTTTTAATTCAAACTGTATTATGTATTCTTTTGCACCTTGTAAATTTTCAATTAACTGTTGTAATATACTGAATTTTGACCATTTACAGCACATCCTCCTATAGGAAAACACCCCACTTGGATATTCTTTTCTTTCTGTGCAGGTACTGGTTTTTCTGTAGAAAATAGTTACTGTTTCCATTTCCATCCGATAAGAATAGTTGGAACGAGAACTGGACGTTGCAGTAGCTATTTCCATTCTCGTATCCGCTTTTTGAATATGTCGGATATCAGAATGAGATATGGATACTTAAACTACATATGATAATACAATTTATACAGTAAAAACAAATGAAGGTTTGTCCTTAATTAGATGTTGGTGATTCATCACATGGGTGTCTTCTTAGCATGTCTCATTAACTGACAGCCTTTGAGATAATTTAAGTATAAAACAAGTAGTTGATTACACCTGAAAATGCAACATTATCCAGCTAGAAAAAGAGGCGCACTGAAACAGTGTGCTTACGCAAAGCTGCACACGAGCAAATATATAATTGATGAGGTGCGGTTGAGTTCAATTCAATCGTACGTTCAATGAGCATTAAAGTGATGCAAAGCGCATCATAAAAATCATACAACAGAAGTGTCAAGTTTTCTGATCTAATATTTGCTCTCTTTTCGGGCCCCAAACGCTAGATGCATATAATCTGGAAATTTTGCTCTATTCGGTGCTATTGCAAGGTTCCTAGTGTATTTTGTGGAATCAGCAGATGTGGGGTCATTGTCGCAATTTACACAGTTGAATAGGAGGATGCAACACCAGCCATCACTAATCCTTGTCCTTGGCCATAATATTTAGGAGCACAACATACTTGAGGAATCTTAATTTGTTGGGCTTATTTTATTCATCCTTGTACTAATTTCTTCATTTAATGAATTTTGATGATAAAACTTTCCAACCACCTTCCTCAGAAAACAAGTTTTCAAGACTAGACTATACAGGACTTGTTTGTTCGATTGTAAAATTCTGGAAAATACAGCACTTAATTCATTTAACAGTGATTTCACTTATTTGGGTTGATGGAAAATATTGTATTTTAAAACAATGATTCTAGTTTTGAATTATATGAGAGAGGTGGAAATCAAGGTAATAAGATATTATGGTTGTTAAAGCAGTCCTCTACTTTGTTTTCATGACTTTTACAAAGTTAACCAACGAAATAACTTTTATTTTAAAAGTAAAAGGGGATGTTGTTTTCAAACAAGGGATTTTGAAACAAGGGAATTACAATGAAACAAACAAATCCATAGGGAGGAACCGCTAATTCATTTCTGAACCTAGTGAATTTTATAATATTAGTGCCTCAGTAAGGTGCTTTGTTGCATATAAAATAGTTTCATATACAAAAACTGCATTTTTAACAAAACCTTTAAAAGATGCGTTTGACAATCATATATCAAAATCATACTCTTACACAGACTTTTTTCTTGAAGCAAAAAGAGGTGAGGTATCTTTTTCTTTTCTTGCACCACTTTTCTATTGTTATACATGGTCTCCATTTTACAAGATATTAATTTCTAACTAAACATGATCCTTCTAGGTTTTTAGCTATTTTTATGTTTTTATTTTAATAAATTTTGTTTTACCACAAAAGTGTCCAGAATACATACTACAACCAAGAACCTTATTAGCTCTTGATAGGTGGAGCATCCAAGTATGGTAAATTACACATCCGTCCTCAATAAGGACAATAAAGGAGTTACAGCCCTAGAAGGCTGCATGGGTTGACACCAAATGTCCACTGCGTCTATTGGAACCCAAAGTTAAAAATAGCCTGAAGGTAGAAGAAAACCCATGTATGTAGCATTTATGATAGATAGCACAATAAATGAAGGCACCGTTTGGAACTGGATTACACCCTAGTGTAGGCAGTGTGGCAAGTGGCTTTGGTACACTCCTTATTCCATTTAATCTAGTGGAATAAGGGTTGTAACTCCCTATTAATCCCCTTATACTGTACATTACTTAATACTATATATCATATATTATATAAAATACGACGAGATAATATAGTAAATATTTTATATATTAATATTAAAAATAATGTATAACATATAATTTATGTATTTATAGTCAAAAACTAATACTAAGTATTATATTGTATGTTGTAGTATATGTCATGGAATGTTGGGTTCGGGTTGGGTCCATCTACCCAATTTGACTCGGTCGGAGTCGGATTTGGGCTCAATCGGAACCCAAATCGGCTGGTATGGCATGGGGGTTGGTGGGGGTCTGGGTTTTGGTTGAGTTGATAATGGTTAGCCCCAAGGAATGAAAACTTGGAGGTCGGCCTCAGGCCTGTCGGGCCTAAAATCGACCCGAGTCGGTTGAGGTTGCAACCCAGGTCCAGCCGAGGTTGAGAAAAAAATTGATAAAAAATTTATTATAAATTAATAACCGGGTCAACGTCGCGGGGCCAAAGTCGGGTTGGTCGGCTCAAAACCTGACCAGGTCAGCCGACCGAGTCACCTACCGGACGAACCATGGTTAACTCAACGTGCTCGGTGCTCCAACTTGCCATGACTACCCAGGTTTTGAAGGGGTCACCTGGGATCTTTGCGAAGACCCCGGATCAGTGGGAGATGGCCCTTCTCCTACCCCCCCCCCCCAAACCTGACTTGCCTTGTTATATGCTACTTTTTATTTTTGTTCATATTATATATTCCATAAATATATATTGTAAATGTAATAAAAAATCAAAGGAAAGAAGATAATGGAGTTAATTTGAATGGAATAATATTATCTCAAAATGCTTAATTTAGATATCTTGTTTAATTGTTCAAAAATACAATAAATGTGAGGATGGCATTAACTATAAGATTTTAAAGTATAGTGAATGAAGCAGAAATTGACTGCCAAAGTTTTATGCGGTCGTAAGATTTTACTAAAATTGAAAAAATAAATTTTATAATATATTTATAAGACCTACAATATTATATAACTGTGGATGTTAAACTGCAAAAGAAAATTATGTTTTTTAAATACGTATTAGTGAAATAAGAATGTTAAGATGAATACGTGATGATGCTAAGTTTAGATATAATATGTAATGAATGCATTAAGAAAAACAAGAGTGATGTAACAATTATATAAATAAATAATAAAGATTAAGAATGAGATATTTAGGATATATTAAACATAGACTCAATTTCTACTTATAAAAATGAAAGATATCAAATAATTAAAATGAAAAAGATGTGGCTGTCCTAAGTTAAGAAGAAAAAAATTAATATAATTTAAATGAGTTAAATATTTCTAAAAAAAATTACTCAAAATCAACAATAGAATTCATATAACTTATCTCAATTAATTTGAAATCAAAGCTTGAGTTGAGTTTTTTATCGAATGAGTTGAGTTAAATATAATAATGATACATGCTAAAATAAAAAATAGAAGACATACATAAATTTTCTCTAATATATTTTCTTTAATAAATTTTAAATATTTTATAATGATAATAAAATGTGTTTTCAACTTACGGCATGTTTGATAACCCTTAATCAGCCTCTATTGTCTCATTCGGTCAGATTTTAGGTTATTGAAATTGTTTGGTAATACGTCTAAATCAAGGTCTAATAGAATATCTAAATCTGAAAAATGATCTGAGCGATTCAGTCGTGGCATACAGCTAATTTTGGTTTAGATGTGTTTCTACCCTTAAAAAAAAACTTTGCGCACGTTGATGTCATCGCTAAACGTAAGGATGCCCCAAGTGTACCTGATTGGTTAATTTTTTTCTCATTTGTAGTCTCCTGTCTTTTCTTTGTATATAATTTTTACTATCCTTACTATATATTTTTTAAAATGTTGTAAATTTATACTTAAGTTATATTTCAAATAATTTTAACATATTTCCCATAAATATATGCAATAATATTTTTCAAGCACGTTATCAAGATATCATATCGGAGACTGACAGGATAGTTTCAGATATATATCAGAGCATGCATAGACACACTACAGATTAACAATATCATACAACTTTGATATTCAGTACGAACGATTTTTATGTTGATGCATCTCATAGGTAATTAATATTCAGTCCAAATTTATTTTCATTAAAATTTAAATATTAGTTCTTATTTATTTTTTATACTTGCAGATAGATGTGCAAACAAACCAATACGCTAACCTGAAGCTCAACTCTATAAAAACTTGATTCAACTCGTTTTATTACGTTAAATGAATAAGTTAGAATAAAAAAAACTTAACTTATTAAACGAGTTGAGTTTGAACAGACACTTACTCGACTCGATAAACTTGTTAGTAACTGGATTAAATATTCTATTATATATTTATTTTTAAAATATAAATCATGAGTATTATTAGTTATATATTGTTACTTAATATATATTAAATAATTTAAATTTAAAATTTAAAATTAGATCAAATTTTATAAATAAATTAAATATAGAATTTCACGAATAAATTTTTATTGATTTTGAATTTTATAAACATGTCTGTATATAGTTTAGATTTGAATATGAATTAATTTTAGTTTCACTATTACTCGGGTTCGAGCTCCACTCGACTCGATTAATAAATTAATTAAATTTAAATAAAATTTCAACAAGTTTTTTAAAATTCGAATTTGAACTCAATTTTATGTAAAATAAATTAATCAAATTTCGGATTAATGGGTTGCTTGCACCCCCTAATATTGTCACCGTAAAAACAAAAATCTTTTCTCTTACCGGGGCGCAATGAAACACGGCCTATTTAAACAAATTGGGATCTACTCAGCTCGCGCGGCCCCTCGGCTCCCCCGTTTTCCACAGAGCTGGCGGATAATAGCACCCTCCTTGCCAGCGGAAGGAGGTCCGGGTGCCCTCGCGAGGGGCCGTAATGGCGGGAATAGCGGGGCTACTGGATCTGATGAGGAGGAACAGGATCCATGGCAGCTGCACCTCCGCGAAGTCACTCCAGTCCTTCGGCCTGCTCTCAGCCACCGTCGCCGCCTCAGCCGCCGCCGGTGCCGGGCGACACTTTGCCCCCCGTGACCTTTTCAGGTTCGAAGATCAGCTATCGGAAGTCCCGCTTTTTATAGTCTGTCTGTCTCTCTCTCTTTCTCTCCGCGGCCTTCTCATTGTGTTCCGAGTTACCATTGTGTGCGATATTAGTCGATTGAAGAATGGTCTAGCTTTCTGGTGCGCTCCTGCTCATCGTCAACTGTGAATTTAGTCGATTGGAGAATCCCGTGGGTTCCAGTGGTTTGGTGTCAAGAGTGGTGGAAACAATCTTCTTAGGCTTACTCTAGAATTCGTCATTCCTCGGTAGTCTTGATGATCGAGTTCTATGATTGAAGCTACTCGTGTGATAATAACATGCGACGTTGGAATGTAAGTACTTCAGAAGGTGCTACATGCTTGTGTGCCTTCCTATGCTTCTAGACAGGTTGACAAGTTAAAGAAATCTTACATATTTTGCATGCTGTGAGTCACATTAATAATGAACTGGGAACATTTAAGATGCAATGAAGTTATGTGCGATGACTAAATTTTTTTATACTTAAATTCAACCTTTTATTAGAACCGTGGTGGTTAGATTGCAGTGTTGCCCGGGTAGGTACTTGAACGCAAGGTGCTTTGGAGATAAGTTCCATGCATGACTCAACCTTTTCACATAAGGGCTTGATGTCTTGAGTCTCTTGACAGCCTAGGCAGATTCTATCTTCTACTTCATTTCATATATTATGTTAAGAAGCTCCTACTAAAAAGTAAAAACTCTTCTTTTATGTAAATATTAACTCTCCCATTTAGTAACTATCAATATGAAAAAAGAGATTGAAAGCTTTTACTAGCTTGCTAAAGGTCTTGCATAGTAATCTTTCTTTTGGAAGCAAAGGGGCAATGTGATCATTTTAGTTTTAATAATTCTTTTATAGCTTCTTTTCCCCTGTCAAGCTGACATTGAATTTTCAGTAATGTTGGAATCACTGTCACCTTTTGCGATGCTGGTGCTGAATTGTCAGGAGATTACTTCCCTGGAATAGAAAATACTTATGCAAAGGTCTCCTCAAGCAAGAGATCCTCCGAAGACAGCTTTTGGCATACTTCTGTCAGCAGCAGTACCAAGGAATATCCCATAGAACTGAAGCCTCTATTTTCAGCTTTTGGACCTAAGGCCTTTGCCATGACCTCAGTAAGGTCTTTTTTACTCTTTTATTTGCCACTTTTGGAGCCTCGCCCATCTACAGAAGATGATGATGTTTTGCAAGATTCTTCTGAAGAGGAAACAGTAGATTTGGTTATTCCATTCAAAAAGTCACTTAAGCAAATTGCTCGTGAGGTAACTTTACATCACTTTTTTTCTGCACTTGTTGGCTCCATATTTTTCATTGTGGAAAATTGTTATTGTTGCAAAATATTATATATATGTACAAGTATTAAACAAATAAAGTGCCTCATTATTGTAATTGTATCTTATGTGTTCAATAAACTTGAATTAGCCTTTCAATTATGCATTAATGTTTATGGAGTTTTTTCTTGTATGCATATGTACATGATGATTAATATTCGTAAGCTAGCATGCGCTCGCGGCATCGACATGATCCCCCCTAGGGCCTACTTCTTCACAGCCCCGCAGGAGCGCGTCCGCAGTGGCCACGTTCTCCTCCTGGGCCCTCTTTGCGGTGCCGCCACGGCTCCAGCCTGAGCTCAACTGGGATATGCCATGACCACAGCCTGGGCTCAACCAGCAGCGCACTTTACCCCTCATGGGTCAGGGCCGGTTTGACACATTCCTGACCAGTTTGACCCGTTTCGGTGACGTTTAGATCGGTTTAAGCCCAATCCTTTTATTTCAGCATGCCTTTAGTTCATTTTAGCCATCTAAAACCGCTTTCGCAATATTTCAGCCCAATCTGCCTGCACCATCCCACATCATAAGATCCCCAATGAAGGCACGGGGAACAACAAATTATTATCGGGTATTTGTCAATTTCTTGATGAACTTTTTTTTTATGTTAGTATTAGCCTATTAGGTGGGCCACATTCTCCGATGGTGTATTTCTAACATTCTGTATCATTATAGCTATCCTTACTTTGGCACAACAATGTGGTTTAGATCAGTATCTGACAAACTACATAATTCATTTTGTTCGTTGTATGACCATGGAGGTTCGTTGCTTCTCAATTTTGAAGATAACGGTAAAGGTGATCTCTCTTACAAGATACTGAATAGCTTCTGGTAGTCTCTTATTCCAAAGGATGAGGATTCCAGTACTAATGCTATTGACCTTTCTAGATAGCGACTCTTACAATCTACTCCAACTAATATTGCGGTTTAAATCACCTTATTTTTTTCTATTTTGGATTCTTGAATGCATAGAATATCCATTCTGTTTACAGTGGCTGTGGTCCTTTCCAGCACTTTAATATTCCAGGAGAGAATCTTCATGATAGCACAATTATATTTTCTTCTTGATCTTTTTGCCCTCCATTTTCTTCACATTTACTGAATGAAGGACAAATCTCTTTCCCTTATGCTACTTCTTTCATTCCCTTTAAGTTAGACTCAAGGATCGCGGGATCAAAATCGAGACCTGTATCTAGATCAAATTGGCGATCCTAACTGATTCTTTGAGAGAATTCCTGATCTGGTTGTGGTCCGGATTGGGATTTTTTTCTTTATAAAAGAATCATAAAAGTCATTGAAAAACATAAAAATAGGAAACCTCTTAAATTATTAAAAATAAAAATGTAACATCTCACCACTCTTTCATGTTATTTTGAAAAGTTTTAAGACGAGTGGATATGAATTAACACTAATGATCATTCCAATAAATAAAGAAATGGCACACATTATATGCAATACAAAATATACTTTTTCTATCACCAATATCTATGGAACTGGCCTTGGTATTCCTCCTTCTCTTGATTCTCCGAGATGTTTCGTTGAAAACTGTTAATCATGATTAAGCTGTATTCATATGAAAATAACGATTTAGCCACATAGATACCTTCCTACGCTATAGCTGTGGGTGGAATATATGGTTGCAAGTCCTTAAGAGGTTCTGGATAATATTAAGCCATGTACTCATCAAAATGCTTATTTGATTTTGTAGGCGTCAACTTTTACCAAAAAAAATAGTACATAAAAAAATGGGGAGAGGGAAAAAGTAGGACTGGACCAAGTTTCAGTTGGCCCAATCTTTAATTAGGCCAAAACAGGGCATAAGCTGGACCATGGGCACAATTTCCAGCTGCTCTGGCTCCTGTTTTGATTTAATTTGATTATTATTCAGCTCTCTTGAAGCCCACTGCCCACTTGTGCACAACCCATTAAAAGGGAGAAAATGAGCCGCGGTCAACAATTGGCCCGGTCAACTGTGCCACATCAGCAGCCATCTCAGCTGGCCACATCACCTGCCGCATGACCCTTGACCTATTAATTGCATAGGAAAACTCAAAAGACAAGTCAAACACTTAAATACTTAATTACTAGGAGAACTCAAAGAGATGCGTCAATGATTTAATGACTTAAGAGAAGTGAAGGGTTAAAGCGCTTAAATGGCCTAGGAGATGGGAAAGGTCATCTTACACTCAATGCTAGCTTGACCTTTCATATCCCCCATCTCCTATAAAAAGAGGAGGGCGCCCAAGGGAAAGATGATCGCCAGGAAGACGCCGACAGGCTGCTGCTATGTGCACCTAGCTGACCAGCTATTTAGGGCCAAGAGAAAGAGAAGAAGAAGAAAAGAAGAAGAGAGCTCCCTCACAGCGCTCTTTGGTGCGCCAAGCTCCCTTGGCGCTGGACTATTCAGCCATTTTCTCCATCCTCTCTTGCAACCAGAGCAAAAGAGGTAGGGTGAAAACATTAATCATGTAGCCCTCATCTGGCACCCCTTCTCAACCCCTCTCATGACCTAAACCGACCTTCATCGTCATTGGCAGCCCATGGTCTTAAACAAAATTCTTTGCCAACCTCTTTTTGGCCCACTGAGATTGTCCTTAAGCAGGCCATAACCTCGCTCACTTGGTCCACCTGTTCGGCCCATCTAAAGCTCTCCTAGACAGCCCCTTTTCGGCCCTATAAACATACCCCAAACAGGACCTGTTCTGGCTCCTTGCGCACCTCTAAATAGACCACATATTCCTCCCATTTTTCCACTTGTTCAGCCTATCTAGAAGACCCCTAAACAGGTCCTGAAACAAGCCATCTTCAGCCCTTGTCCAGCCCCTGTCAGGTCCCCTACACAGGCCCTGTTTTGACCCCTTGCTGGCCCTCCTGTTTGGCCTACACAAACAGCCCCTTTGTTGGCTCCAGTCGGTCCCCAATTAGACCACTAAACAGGTCACTGTCGGCCCTTCAAAATGCCCTTACACAGTCCCATTTTCGGCCCATCTAAGTGCCCTCTGTCAGGTCCCCTGCACAGTGCCTGTTTCGACCCCTTGCTTGTCCACCTAAGACACCCCTAAATAGGTCCTAAAAACAGGCTGCCATTGGCCCATTTCAGACCTTGAAACAGGTCATTTCCAGCCCCTTTTCGTCTCACATAAACAGCCCCATTTCGGTCCATAATCAGACCCTAGTTCTGATTCCCAACAGCCCCCACTTCGCCCCCCTAAACAGGATCCTGTGCAGGTCCTCTTCAGCCCATCAAACAGCCCCTCTGCAGCCTGCCAGAACAACCTCTATGCAGCCCATTTTTGACGCTCCAAACAGACCCAAAAAACAGGTCCTGTTCGGTCCCTACACAGTCCCATTTTTCCGGTCATTGCCACCCCCTTTTAGAACCTTAGGCGAGGGTGATGACCTGGAGATTCTTAGAATCCGTTCGATGGACCAAGTCTACTTTGGGTGGGCTCTCAACCTCCTACCTAAACAGCCCCTTCGTGCCCCCCTCCCCCCCCTAAAACCATGTTCAATCCCCCTGTCGGCTCCCCTAAAAATCCCACTTCAGCCCCTTTGTGGCATCCCTAAAATCCTGTTTTCCTGCCCCTTGAGCAGTCCTAAAACAGGTCTAAAAACTGTCCATTGAACAGTTCTAAACAGCTCTCAAGACAGGTCCCTTTCTGGCCCCTATACATGCTATCTTCATAGCCGATGGAAGCACAGGTCTCGAAACAGGTTCTGCAAAAAAAAGAAAAGAAAAAAAAGAACATCAGCCTTTTTACGTGGCCCGGCTTCGAGGGAGACATCCCTGCACTCCTTGAAACCCGTCCGACAGGCCAAGGGCATAGCCGGGTGGCCTTCAAAGCCGGTCCAAACAGAGACTACAACAAGACGCTAGCTCCCACAACAGGCCCTTCCCACCCAAAAAGTTCAAGACGGGCCCACTGAGCCCAAAAGGACCGAAGGCCGGCTATGAATGCCAATAGGACTTGAACTAGCCCAAGCGGCCTTGACAAAAAAATTAAATAAAAATAAAAATGCAAAAAAGTAAAACTAAAATAAGGAGTGAAACACCCTTTCCCGGGTACTCTATTTTTGGACGGCTCCCCGGGTCTAACCCAGGATGTCAATCCGGACGATGGCGCGAGCTTGCTTCCGTAGTCAGCGATCCTTCCCCCGATATGACAACTCAAAATGCTTGACATCTTGGATGGGTAAATTCCATATCGGTTGGAATAAGACGGCATGCTGTTGTAATGCTAACATTTTTTAATCTTATGGAAATTTACATCAGGGGAAGGAACACCGCTCTCTTCACTTGATGTTATCATATACAAATCATTTGTACTCCAATTCATGATATGAAATGAAGTGATGTTCAAATGCCGAGTCGATTGGATGAAATTGGGCACCGAACGGCAGCCCGCCGGACTGTATGAGATGCCAACTCCAATTTAATATCAAAACACAACTAAAAAAACATAAAAAATCAGATTGGTGACAATCTGAAAAGTCAATCAAAAGATGCTTAATCTAATGCAATTAAACCTTTAAATAAAGCAATAATTAAACCTAACTTTAAACTACATTTAAAACATTAAATAAAACATCAAAACCTGTAGCTAAGTAAAAAAACAGATTTAAAACATATCTGAAAATTCAATTTAAAACACATAAGTCAAATTAAGAATTGATCTATAACCATGGAATGCCATCTCGCCGAGATCTCCCGCGAGATCTCGCCCTCGCCATGGGGGCCGAGAAACGAGATCGTCGAGATCTCACCCCATGTAGGCCCGGTTCGAAAGAAAGGTCAATATGCGACGACTTTGTGCCCCCCATTTATGATAGTGTAAATATATTAATATATCTCACTATCACTTATACTATCACATAAAAATGTGCTGCAAGTTTAATACCATATTAGTATTTAATAAGATTGTATACAAATTTTAATCTTTTAGAAACACAAAGATCATCTTTTTTCGTATCGAAGAGTGCTTTGTAATTATTCATTCACACAGTCGATGTATAAATGTGTTATATATTTTTATATAAATTCATTGATTTACTCTTATCTTTATAAGATATTATGTTATGTTTCATACATATATACATTTTGATCTGAGAATCCAAGATCCGATCTCTCGAGATTTTTTCGAGATCTCTTCTCTTTTCCTCCCCCCCCCCCCCCGAGACGAAGCCAAGATCCGAGATGGCAATCATTGACTATAACTAAAAAATATTCAAAGACCAAGCTTCAAACAAAAAAAATCAGATTAGTTTCAAAGAAAACTAAAAATGACAACATTTCAACATTTCAAAACACATCAAAATCAATTTCTAATAACAGAAAATCAGATTATCACACTGATCTGAAACTTTAAGGCTAAACAAGTCAAACCAAACCCCAAAAATACTTAAACCATACCAAACTCATTAAAATCGAAATCCAAATAATTTGAACCAATCAAACCCAATTCAAATCAAACAATAAAACAAAACAAATCAGCAACAAACAAGGCAAACCAAAATCGATGCAAACCAAAATCAAATTAAAATCACACCAACCAAAAAATAAAAGGATCAATCAAACATCAAATCAAACAAAATCAAAACCCAATCAAAACCACACTGAAACTAAAACCAAACAAAATATCAAACAAACAAACAAAATCAAAATAACAAATCTACAAAACCAATAACAAATCAACTCTAAAAGAATTATTCGCATCTCATTGGGCCCAAAAAGTCACTGCCCTTTTGAGTGTATCATGCTTTGTGGATGTGCACGCTTTTTAAAATAGATTGTTATGACGGTTAATCAATGACATTTCGAGCCGTTGCTCGATGCAAGTTAATGCCGGATATTCGCACCATCCAAGCTGGAGAGCTAAGTTAAAAATCAAAATTTCAAAAAACTTGAACCTCAGTTCTAATACTTTTAAAATATCACCGGATCATCTAATATTTTTATAGGATATCACCTATTCTGGGATAAGTTCGGGGCTTCCATATTCTCTAAAAACATAAAACTTTTTCAAATCGAAACAGAAAAATGAGGTTCTCACAGATTTCAATGCTGATTTCTGCTGAGGATCGAAGGGGAATCAGGAGGGGGGAGGTGGATCGGATTGGAATTGGATTGGGGGGAAATCAAATCAGAATCAGGCCTGAAATCTGGTCCAATTCCAATTTTTTTGGATCCCGTCCCAATCAGCTGAATTGGCCCATTCCGATTCAATCCTCTGAGATGGATTGATCCAGCCGATCTAGGTCAATTCCTTCGGGAATCAGTCCTATATCATTTCTTCGGGCAAAGAATGGATTTGATCAGATCCCTATCTGAGAATTGGCCGATCCCGATTTGAATTAGCTGATAATGCAACAATGGTTCAAACTTGCTCTGTATTAGGGCCAGCATCCCTTATAAATTTTCTAATAAATTTTTAATCACTTATTCTTTCCACTTGTATGTGTATAATCATCTCATTTTTCTACTCCAATCATGATTTGCAGGATCAGCCATATGGATTAAGATTGGCACCTGGATCAGCTAAGATCAGTCGATCTTACACTGATTCAACTGTCAGATCTGCTGACGGCCAGCAGCTCTGAGGGCAGAGGTGTAAAGGCCCTAGCCACTCCCTAAATGTCTCCCTGCCTCATTTTGGACAGGAAAAGGATCTTGTGGACATGTTAACGAGGATTTTTAGGTTGGAATTGGCCTGCTACTTATCTCCTTTTGTTATCTAGATAACATTGAGTCACGTACTCATCAAATGACTGTAACATTGAGCCAAATTAGAAAAGATCCTTGTTAATTGAGAGTGCAGAGAGGGTATTTAGAGGTTCCTTTTAATGGCCAATGAATGGAGAAGAAACATGATTAAGACCACTATGTGGCTGAATGATTCGTTTGTGGTGTTTTCCCCCGTACTTGTTTACAAGATATTGTTGTTGCCTTTCAGTTTGTGAATGTGTATCTTTTTTTTGGTATACATATCTAACATGTTTTGTACATCACCTTTCATTTTGTTCACTACTGTTTTTTTTTTTTGATTCCAAGCATATTAATCCATCTAAGAAATTTGTACAGCTTTTAGATTTCAAAACATCTTTCAGAATTTAGCTACAGTGTCTACTTAGTATATTATATAAAAAGCTGATTGCTTGCAACTTCTCAGACTACTGTAGTTACAACAAGGCGTGTGCTAGAACGACTTGCTGTGCGTTATGTTTCTCGAAGAATGGCATGGAAGCTTCTTAAAGGTATCACGCCCTCAAGGAAATGTTGTGGTTTAAGACCATAATGGCTAAATGAATGACTACAATGACCTGAAGTTTGGCATTTTATTACTGCCACCATTTTCAGTCTCTTGTTACAGTGTATCTTATCCTTGGTTTCTTTGGGTGAGAGGATCCTTACCCAAAACTCTTTGACAATGGACCTACATCATTGATGTGGGAGGATAGAGCCTTTTCAGGTTGTTTTGGCTGGTTACGGTTGTCAACATCAACCGGAAACTTTAGTAGGCCTTTAGGGTCTTTTTCATATCATGTTTGCAGGGACCAGCATCCCCTACCTACTCCCCATAGGTGGGAGGCTGACGCGGGTTTGGCTTTCATTTGGGATCTGCCTGGATTTGAAGGATAGACCAATTGACTTATCTATGCCTGTCTGGTCAAAGATTACTGGATTAGAATTGGGTCCAAGATTAGCTAGTGTTGATCGGACTAATTTCTCTATAAGGAATCTCAATCTAGGTCCGGCTTAGGATTTTTTATATAAATTTTTTCTCTAAAAAAATATAAAATTCATGATAAATTTTCAAAAAATATGAGAGCACCTAGAAAAGAAATTTAAGGATTGAAAAAATAACATGTAACACATTCATATGACTATCCACTCTCTACGAGACATATTACAACAAATGGATATAAATTGAACGTCAATATATATTCTAATAAAGAATTATGAATTTATATGCAAATAAAAATAATACATTGCTTTCATCACCACCGCTTCTATGGTATTGGCTCTCATGGTACGTTATTTTCTTGATTTTCTTGAATGCTAATTGAGATTCAGTGGGTCATGCAAGATTGGCCGTGCCAATATGTTTTAAAAATAATGACTCGTATTACTCATTTGATTAAAATCATACACTTGAAGATGTTGGTGTTAGGAGGTGACGATAGATCGCTTGTGGCTTGAAATTTGAAGCGAGGTTCTATGGTATTGGCTCTGCATGAGTACATTATTTTCTTGATTTTCTTGATATGCTCGTCGAGGATTGGTCGGTCATGTGATTGGCCCGTACTGCAGTATAGAAGAAAATAATGACTAAAGCAGGCCGTTTGACTAAAATCATACACTTGAAGATGTTGGTGTTGGGTAGGCACTGACGATAGATCACATGGCTTGAAATTTGGTGACTGGGTTTCTAGATATATTTGTTGTTGTATGCTCATAAAAAACCTATTTTGATTTACAGCGTTGGCTTCTACTTGAATGTCATTGCCGTTTGCAGATCATCGAGAGACCTACTGCGTTAAATGACATTGCACTATTAAATCTTGAATCACTTTTCTTCTGTCTCGTCTGCGTCCTCAATGTCTCCACCTAAACCACTTTAGATTTAACTTTGTTGTGTAGGTGTAATGAGGCCTCTTTCTCCTCGTTAGGTGAGGGCAGCCAACTTGGATCTTATAATTAGGACTACATGAGTCTTCGTAAACGGTAACTAGTTTCATCCTCTTTTCAACGCCTTCTTAGCACGTACCTTGTCCAATACTATGTTGGTACACCTTGACAATTAAATCTTTCGAATCTTTGTGTACTTTTCTGGATAAGTAGGAATGACTGTGAGTTGTGGCTGGAGGGCTATTAATTTGGATATGGAGTTGTGGTGTGAGATGGGTCCCTCTACGGAGCTAGTGTTATACAAGGAACTTGAGTACCTATTTGTTTTCGCGATTTATTTATCTTCGTAACTTCATCTACTATGTTGTTTGACTCTCTTATTTGAGTCCATGCTCAATCGTTGGGGTCGAGCTACTGCGGAGTTGGAGAGGCATCTTTGCCAACGCCGTCTATGTTGAAAATGAATCTTCTTCTTAGAAGAGATATTTCAGAGTCAACGTCCCCTATGATAGGTCTTGACCACTGTCCATTACGTCTTTGCTTATAAGGACCACTTAAGAATCTTTTTTAGAATTTTTTTTTGCGGTTCTTAATATTTTTTATTCTTAATATATTTTATAATGGCAAACCACTTAATTTGTCCGTTCTTTCTCTTTTTAGCTTATTTTTTTTTTTTTTGTGTATTAGGTACAGAAGGAACTACGGATCTATTCACATTGTGATGAACTAGTGTTTTGACTACGACAACTGTACATCAATTAAACCAAATGGATTCCATGCTTCTATTTGAATACTAGATATAATGGTGATACCGAAATTTATTAACATAAATAAAATGTTATCGAGCTTATACCGGGAAAAATATTGTCATATCGATATCCCGAGATCAAGGTCTCTATAAACTTTAATTCTATGCTTTTATGATGTCATACGAAATATGATATGAAATATAAATTAATTTATTGGTCTTAAAAGCTTCAATTGCTAAAACATGTTAAAAAGCGATCACTTACTTGATTTCCAATTTACGTTTTGTGTGTGGAGTCTTAGCTAAACATTATATCATGACAACGTGTCTCTATAATCTTTGAGTCATTGAATACTTAACCGCACGTATTGTATTATTGGGTTAAATAAATGTCATAGAAAAAAGAGAAGACAACCATTAATGACAATTTTTAAGCATCTTGTTATGAAATGTATGAAATATGGCATAAAAACAAATGCATGTTGTATAAATGTTGTGGAGTGTCTTATCTCGTATGTTATCTATTGTGTGCATGTCATTTACGGTAACCTT